>PVKP010008519.1:49416-72307 GCA_004027715.1 Plecturocebus donacophilus | reverse complement strand
TAAACCTTTTTTAAGAGTTCAGTCGGCCGGCTGTGGTTGCTCATGCCTGTAATCCCAGCACTTTAGGAGGCCAAGGCAGGTGGATCACCTAAGGTCAGGAGTTCAAGACCAGCCTGGCCAAGATGGTGAAACCCCGTTTCTACTAAAAATACAAAAATAGGCCAGGTGTGGTGGTGCACGCCTGTAATCCCAGCACTTTGGGAGGCTGAGGCAGGCAGATCACAAGGTCAGGAGATCGAGAGCATCCTGGCTAACACAGTGAAACCCTGTCTTCTCTACTAAAAGTACAAAAAAATTAGCCAGGCGTAGTGGCACGTGCCTGTAGTCCCAGCTACTTTGGAGGCTGAGGCAGGAAAATCGCTTGAACCCAAGAGGTGGAGGTTGCAGTGAGCTGAGATCATGCCACTGCACTCCAGCCTGGGCAACAGAGCAAGACTGTCTCAAAAAAAGGAAAAAAAAAAATTGGCCAGGCATGGTGGCGAGCACCGGTAACCCCACCTACTCGGGAGGCTGAGCCAGGAGAACTGCTTGAACCCGGGAGGCTGAAGTTGCAGTGAGCCGAGATCACACCACTGCACTCCAATGTGGGCGAAAGACCAAGACTCCTTCTCAAAAAAAAATTACTAATAGGGAAAAATGGTATCAGTATTTTAATTTTCTGCAGATTAAAATGGACATTTTTGCTAGAAGGGAGGGTGGTTCTGCTTTCACACAGTTCAGAGCACTTACAATTTTGGAATGTATCCACTGCTATTTTAGTAGAAAATCTCGTCCCTGCCCCTGCTACCCCTACCCCTACAAATGAGCTCCATGCTATTCAGTCTGTGAAATTCCAAGCTGGGCCAGTCTGTTTCTCTGCACTGCTCCAAGTGGGTGTGTCCTCTAAGGTTCTGAACCAGTTGGGATTTTTAACCCAAGCAAAAACGGTTACAAATTTGTGTCCATTCCCAGTGAACTTACTAAGAAGTTGATGAGTGAGTTTTTGTGACAACTGCCTGTCGTCATTGAAGCCTCCCACGAGGTGCACTTCCAGCCTGGCAAAGAGATGGGACAGGGGTCAGAGGCCAGAACGAGACACTAGCGCGTGGGCTGCTCTCGCTTTGAACTTTCGCTCTCAGCTTCTGTGAGCCCTTGTTCTACAGCAGGGCTTCCAGGTCGTCTGTGTGCCACTACAAAAGAAGGTATCTGCAGCACACTACCAAGGCCAACAGGAAGTTTCTGGGGACCCTGCCCGAGGGCCCCTATGACTGAAGGGATCTGTATCTAAACACAAACGTGATTCCGTCTCCATGCTCCGCTCTAGAAGAGTGTAAGCACAGGACAGGTGTGGTGGCTCACACCTTTAATTTAGCACTTTGGGAGGCTGAGGTGGGCGGATCACCTGGGGTAAAGAGTTCGAAACTAGCCTGGCCAATGTGGTGAAACCCTGACTTTACTTAAAATAACAAAAAAACTCTGCCAGGCCTGGTGGCGTGTGCCTGTAATCCCAGCTACTCAGGAGACTGAGGCAGAACAATCACTTGGACCTGGGAGGTAGAGGTTGCAGTGAGCTGAGCTCTCACAGCTGCACTCAAGCCTGGGCGACAGAGACTCTGTCTCAAAAAACAAAAGAAGAGGCTGGCCACGTCACTCACCTGCCCAAAGCAGGACACTGCCAAAACCCACCTCTCAGTGTCCTGCCCAAGAGGAAGTACGGTAAGACAATGGGAGGGGCCTGCTGTTAAGTAAACATTTCACAGGTGCCACCACCTCTAATGTTCACCATATCTTGGTAAGAGGGGGATTATCAGCTCCATTTTACAGAGATACATGCTTACGAACCACTACACCTGATTTTCCTAAACTGGGTTTCTCACAAGCCTCATGAGATGGGGAAATAGTGTTCATGAAGTTAAAACAAAAGTTTGGGGCCAGGTACGGTGGCTCGTGCCTATAATCCTAGCATTTTAGGAGGCCGAGGCGGGCGGATCACTTAAGGTCAGGAGTTCGAGACCAGCCAGGCCAACATGGTGAAACCTCATCCCTACTAAAACCACAAAAATTGGGCTGGGTACAGTAGCTCACGCCTGTAACCTCAGCAGTTTGGGAGGCTGAGACAGGTGGATCACAAGGTCAGGAGTTTGACATCACCCTGGCCAACATGGTGAAACCCCATTTCTACTAAAAATACAAAAATTAGCCAGGCATGGTTGGTGGTGCACACCTGTAATCCCAGCTACTCAGGTGGCTGAGGCAGGAGAATTAATTGAGCCCGGGAGGTGGAGGTTGCAGTAGGCCGATATTGTGCCATTGCACTTCAGCTCTGGACCACAGAGCAAGACTCCATCTGGGGGAGGAGGAATTAGCTGGGCATGGTGACGGGTACCTGTAATCCCAGCTACTTGGGAAGCTAAGGCAGAAGAATCACTTGAACCCAGGAGGCAGAGGTTGCAGTGAGTCAAGAATGCATCACTGCACTCCAACCTAGGCAACAGAGCAACACTGTCTCCAAAAAAAAGTTTGGGGTGGCTCTGAAAAAAAAATTGGGAGAAAAAAAAAAAAAAGACGGGGCCATCTTGTGTGCCGGAAGCCCTCCTTAGAAGAGTTCCACTGCCATTAGCACAGTGAAGTTCTGATACGTCCTGTGATTGAAAACACTCCAACTATGTCGGTGGAGCCCAGTGTTTCCCACACTCATCTACTAACCCCCTTTCCACAGCCCCCGTCAACCGGGGGAGTTCATGCTTGGCAAAGCGCTGCCAGACTTCGCACTGCCTTCTGGGACAAAAAAGTCTTCCTAAGGGATGAACCAGGACCCTGCATGTCCTCAATATAGGGCACAGCCTCAAGTGGCCTCATGATAAACTCCCAAGTAGTAAAGAGAGCTGTGACCATCATGGCTCTGCTGGCAACAGGGCCACCAGGTTTGCCTCTAACTCCTGAAGTGAGCATGGCTGTTCTACAGCAGACCAGGAAAAGGTGACAAGCATGTTCTTAGAACCAAGGAGCGGAGTGTGTGGCAACATAATGGCACTGATTATGTCCCCCTGCGGGGGCCAAGATGATAGGAAAATGAAAAGACCATTTTGGGCCTGCATGGGTCACATGGCCATGAAGCTAGCCCAGCCATGGCATGGATCACAGAAGTGGCATTTAAGAATCGATCAGTATTGCACTAGCAAAACTCTCCCAGATAACTCTTTCTTTTCCTCTTTTGACTCTTGGGATTCTAAGCCCTTGTCTATGATGGGCATAGCTCACTCAATGGCTGGCTTAGACTTCAAATAAAATGAGAGCAACGCCTGCCACGTCTACACAATGACAAAGAAAGCAGAGGGGACAGGTGTGTGAACAGGAGTCTAGACAGCGGGCCCGTGTCCTCAGCCTCCACTTAGCTAGTTGCGTGCTCCAGCCTGCTGAGCCTCAGCGCCTGCCTGTCAAACGGAGGTAATGGATACTTTACTGTGAGAAGACAGGATGAGTGCTGTGGGACAGCCAGGCTGGCGGCTACTTCTTATCCAGCAGTCCATGGGGAAACTACCAACCTGCTGGAATTTAAAACCGCCCCCCTCAGCTGGGAGGATCACTTGAGCCCAAGAGTTTGAGAACAGACTGGGCAAAATGGCAAAACCCTGTCTCTATAAAAAATGCAAAACACTAGCCGGGCATGACACACACCTGTGGTCTCAGCTAGTTGGGAGGCTGAGGTGGGACAATCACTGGCAGCAGTAAAGGAAGCAGTGAGCTGAGATCGCACAACTGCGTTCCAGCCAGAGCGACAGAGTGAGACCCTATCTCCACAACAACAACAAAGAGAAAAACAAAACACATGCCTTACCCCCTAGCAGCCCCCACATCTCCCTGGCCTTGTTTCCTCCACAGCCTGCTTCACCCCTGAACACCGTCTTGTGTACTTTCTCTCACCTTCAGAATCCGAACACCTTGGGGCAGGCTTTCGGTCTACTCTGTTCACAGCTATGTCCCTGTAAACTACAAGGTGTAGGTGAGAGGAAGCAATTAACAAGTAAATGGTGGAGGAATTACTGCATGAAGAGCTACCGCACCCACGATAAACACCTCAAACTCAACGTTCCCAAAAGGACATCAAGTTCAAAGTCAAGCCTTCCATCTCAAATCCAGCACAGACTCCTTGCCTATGCCCAGCACCCACGCATCCACTCAACCACTGCTGACACAGTGCCCATGTCATGCTAAGTTCTGGTCCGGGGGAAAGAGACAGACACAGCGGTGACGGCGTCCCATGTTGCCATAACAGCTTCCGCGGCTACATCCTCTACGCAAGGGTTCGAATATCCCAATTCACCTATTAGAGCAGCATGGATCTCACCTTCCACATTGAGCGTGGTAGGAAAAGGATTTTATGGAGTTCATGATCAAAGGGACCTCAGCTTTGGTGTCGGTTCCATCACAATGTGTCAAGCAGGTGGCCCCATTACCTGAAGAACAAGGGTGAAAGGACTCAAGTTATTCCCGACGCGAGCGCAGTAGCAGGCCGAGACTCTACGCCTGTCCCTTCGGACCGCCTCGTCTCTGAACATCCTGTAGGGAAAAACAGAAAGGGCTGTGCTGCCCAGCCAACCCATTCTGACCAGGACACCAGGGAGACACCATGCAGACCAGGAAATACGTAAGCAGAGTCCGTTTCCAACAAGACACCAGGAAACTCAACTTGAGAAATTCAATGGTCCCAAAGGTTGGGCCACTTTAAGTAATGGTTTCCTTCACCTCTCTCATACCTGTGTGCCTCAGGACCACAATGTGACAAGTAGTGGCATCATCAGAACCCAGAATGGAGATGGAGCCTGTTTAAAAAAGAAATAAAATAAAATATCCAATTGCCTTTTGGGATAACGCCCAATTCACTGCTTCCTAACCTACCATCCTTTGGGGAGGTCACTGCAAGCTCTCTTTGCTGAACATACAGAAGGCCCTGGGGTCCCACTTGTTGAACAGACTGACCTCTGAGAAGTCTGGCTCTTTCCTGTTTAATTAAAAAAAAAATAAAATAGTGATGTAAATTAGTGAGGATGGAAAAACTGAAGATGTGGAGAGAGCCGAAGTGGGCTCTGCGTGGGTGGCACACTAGCGTGTTCGTAGTGTGTTAGCAGACAGAGAGGCTCAAAGAAAAATGCAGCAGCCACGGTCATTGGGAACAAAGCAGAGAAAATGATGAGGTTCTGGCCGGTGGTTTTTTAACCTATGAAATCAGATGTTATAGTAACCTATTAAATGAGATGCAAAAATCCTTTATTATTATTTTTTCTTTTTTTTAAAGAGACAGGGACTCACTATGTTGCCCAGGCTGGTCTTGAACTCATGGGCTCAAGCAATCTTCCTGCCTTGGCCTCACCAAGTGCTGGAATTACAGGCGTGAGCCACCACATGGGCTATCACAGTTCTTTACTAAAGAGTGTGAGACTCTTAAGTTTTACAATTGGCTGGGCACAGTGGCTCATGCCTGTAATCCCAGCACTTTGGGAGGTCGAGGTGGGTGGATCATGAGGTCAACAGATTGAGACCATCCTGGCCAACATGGTGAAATCCCATCTCTACTAAAAATACAAAAATTAGCTAGGCGTAGTGGCACGCGCCTGTGGTCCCAGCTACTCAGGAGGCTGAGGCGGAAGAACTGCTTGAACCCAGGAGGTGGAGGTGGCACTGAGCTGAGATTGCACCACTGCACTCCAGCCTGGCAACAGAGCAAGACTCTGTCTTAAAAAACAAAAAAACAATTTTACAGTTGTAAAGAGAATGAGATTACCTAGGAATAGAGGGTGGGTGACTCTGAAACCACATACCCTCTATTTTTTGAGACAGTCTCTCTGTCATCCAAGCTGGAGTGTAGTGATGCAACTTCAACTCACTGCAGCCTCCACCTCCCAGGCTCAAGCAATCCTCCTACCTCAGCCTCTCAAGTAGCTGGGACCACAGGCATGCAGCACCACACCTGGCTGATTTTTATACCTTTTTTAGTAACAGGATCTCCCTGTGCTGCTCAGGATGGTCTAAAACTCCTGGGCTCAAGCGATCCACCTGCCCCGACCTCCCAAAGTGCTGGGAATACAGGCGCACACCACCACATCCAGCTGATTTTTATACTTTTTGTAGAGATAGGACCTCCCTATGCTGCCCAGGCTGGTCTCAAACTCCTGGACTCAAGCGATCCACCTGTTTTAGCCTCCCACAGTGCCGGGATGACAGGCGTGAGACACCGTGACCAGTCTTCTCTTTACCTTCTTTAAAGACCCTAACCTAGTTATTTCACTTCTGGAAACCTGTCCTAAGGAAATAATTCAAAATGTGTTCATACCTGTGTAATTTGTTTTGTTTTTTGAGACAGTCTCGCTCCGTCACCCAGGCTGGAGTGCAGTGGCATGATCTTGGCTCACTATACCCTCCACCTCCCAGGTTCAAGTGATTCTCGTGCCTTAGCCTCCCCAGTAGCTGGGATTACAGGCGTGCACCACCATGCCCAGCTTTTTAAAGCAGAAACCAGGTTTCACCATGTTGGCCAGCCTGATCTCAAACTCCCGGCCTCAAGTGATCCCTCTGCCTGGGCCTCCCAAGGTGCTAGGACTGTAGCATGAGCCACGGTGCCCGGCCCCCTGTGTCATTTGTAATGGCAAAAAGCTGGGAGCAGGAATGGAAAAGGTAAGTAGATTATGCACAGAACCAAGTCACAGCCACTAACTGCAGAGTCATGAAAAATGAAAACTATAGAAAAAAGTTTTGAAATGCTAACTGAAAAGCAAGATACAAAAGTACAAAATATGTTTTAAAGAGCTATAAATGTGCTGTTAATATAACAATGATTAAATTCTTACACCACAGAGAAAAATACTGGAAGGAAATTTCACCAATACAACCAGGGCTATGCCAGAGCAAATACGAGTTAAGATTTACTGGTACTATTGTCTTTTCTCTCTTCTCTAAATGTTCTACCCTATAGTTATTATCGGAATACAAAAACAAAATGGGTAAGGCAAATTTATGAAAGATGTGTTAATACGAAGTGTCAATAATCTAATTGAATATTTGTACAAACTTTTACTAAGTAGGTCTGTAAAAAAATTTTTACAAGACCTCAGGTGGTTTTTAAATGAAAACAAACTCTGTCAAAAGCGTTACATTGATAGAACACTACAATGTATCTTAATTTCCTTCTTACTTGCAACAAATAAACTCCTTGATGACCAAATTCTTGCTCAAATGTCTAGAGAACATATGCAGGTATCCCCTACACTGGAGAACGGAACTGCCTCTTAGTCTTCTATCAGCTTCCCGCCATTGCGCATGACTGGAGCTAATTTAGGTTAGTGCTCTCTTAATAAAACATAAGAGCAGCTGGGTGTGATGGAGCTCAACGGTAATCCCAACACTTTGGGAGGCTAAGGAACGAGGACTGCTTGAGCCTATGAGTTCTAAACCAGCCTGGGCAACAAGGGAGACTCCATCTCTACAAAAACACAGAAACTAGCTGGGTGTGGTGGTGCTTGCCTGTAGTCTCAGCTACTCTGGAGGCTCAGGTAGGAGGATCACTTGCAGCCAGGGGGTGGAGGCTGCAATGAGCCATGATTATAGCACTGCACTCCTGTCTGGGTGACAGACCAAGACCCTGCCTCAAAAAAATATATATATAATTAAGCTAAAAGAAGAGATGTTATAAACATAATAACTATCAGCTTGATTACTGACACGGCGTTTTCTTCTACTGATAAAATTCCATTAACTGGAAGCAAGATGTCAATGAGAATGAGACAAGCCCCTCAATTTAAGAAACAAACTAACGATGAAATGAACTGCAGTGTAAAATTAGATTGGCAAGACAGCCTTGCTTGCTCCAGAAGTCAATAAGAAATAGGTGTTACTGCCTGTTCTAAAACTCAGAACCCCTCTATCGGTGAAAACCTCTCATTTTCATTCCACTTCTCACCTCACCTTAATTCAGAATTACATAGGGGAGAATTCAGAATTCCCTCTTCATTACTCCTGAAATACTTACCTTCTGCTTTGTTCTTTGAGGGAAGGGAAGGGAGAGCACAAAGGCGAATTTTTAACACTCATTTTCACAGTTGAGTCACCACTCAAAAGCAAAGCTATTTGTGAGAAATGAATTACTGCTTTCACAAAGACCAAAACTCATGTCTCTCTTCAACACAGCTCCTACGATTTCCCAAAGAAATAAAAGCAAAAATTATCAGAAGTAATGCCAGAAAACTCAAACAGTATACTGCTTTACTCTTTTATTTTTTAATTTCTTTTTTGAGATGGTCTCACTCTGTCTCCCAGGCTGGAGTGCAGTGGTGAGATCACAGCTCACTGTAGCCTCCGGCCTCAAGCAGTCCTCCCACCTCAGGCTTCCATTGAGCTGGGACTACGGGCGTGAGCCACCACACCTGGCTAATATTTATATATATATATATACACACACACATACATAAATATATATACATATATGTGTGTGTATATATTATATATATATATATATCTATTTTTTTTTTTTGTAGAGATGGGGTCTCCCTGTGTTGCCCAGGCTGGTCTTGAACTCCTTCCTGGCCTCAGCCTCCCAAAGTGCTAGGATTAGAGGCACGAGCCACTGTGCCCAGCCTCTACTTTATTTTTTATATTTTAGAGACAAGATTTCACTCTGTAGCCCAGGCTGAAGTGCTGTGGCCAGATCTTAGCTCACCGCAACCCCAAACTGCTGGGCTCAAGCAATCCTCCCACCTCAGCCTCCTTCGGAGTAGCTGGGACCACAGGCACATGCCACCAGACCTGGCTAATTTTTGCTTTTACTTTAAGTTATGAAGAGTTTAGTCAAACTTCCGCTCTTTGGGAAAACATACTGTCCTACTTTATAAATTCATAAACTTTCAGAAATAAAAGCAGCCCCAGTTTTCTTCTAATATTCTCTAGACACTAATATTTGCTTAAAAAACAAACAAACAAAAAAAAAAACTTTTCCCTCAGTCCCTCATCCTTATTTCCCAATTCCTACTGAATGGCAGTATTCTCTTAACCCAGGGGTCAGCAGATTTTCTTAATACCAGACAGTAAATATTTGGGGTTCTGCAAGGCTGCAGTCTCTGTTGCAATTGCTCAACTCTGCTGTTATGGAGTGAAAGCAGCCACCGACAATACAAATGTGGGTACATTCAAAAAAACACTTTATAGGTGACACTGAAGTGTTAATTTCAATACAATTTCACATGTTACACAGTATTATTTTGTTTTCAACCTTCGAGAAATATAAAGACCAATCTTGGCCTACAGACCATACACAAACAGGGTCTGGCCTATGAGCTGTGGCTTCCTGACCTGTGTCTTAGCTAGTCACCTAGCTGTGGCCTAGGGGATGATCATGTGACCCTCACCCCTGCTGTCCTGTCAGTTCTTCCTTTATAAACAGGAGAGTGGCATGAAAGTGATTTATGAACTGTAAAGCACAATAGTATACAAGAAATTATGAGGCCCAGCCGGGCATGGTGGTGGCTGCTCACGTCTGTAATACCAGCATTTTGGGAGGCCCAGGCAGACGGCTCACCTGATGTCACCTGAGCTGGTATCCTGCCACTGCACTCCAGCCTGGGCAACAAGAGTGAAACTCCCATCTCAAAAAAAAAAAAAGAAATTATGACGCCCAACGCAGTGGCTCACGCCTGTAATCCCAGCACTTTGGGAGACAGAGGCAGGAGGAGAGCTTAAACCCAGGAGCTCAAGACCAGACTGGGGAATATAGAGAGACTCCATCTCTACAAAAAATTTACAAATTACTCAGGAGGCTGAGGCAAAATGATCACTTGAGCCTAGCAGTTCGAGGCTGCAGTGAGCTATGACTGCAGCACTATGCTCTAACCTGGGTGATACAGAGATGCTGTCTCAAAAACAAAAAAAAATTACGAATAGGTATAGCTCTCAAAATTAAGCCTTCTTTCCCACACAATAAAAAAAAAATCCACTCCCATACCATACTTCAGTCCTTCCTTGTCTTATATCTAAATTACTGCAATATGGCCAGGAGCAGTGGCTCAAGCCTGTAATCCCAGCACTTTGGGAGGCCAAGGCAGGAGGATCCCTTGAGGTCAGGAGTTGGAGACCAGCCTGGCCAACATGGCAAAACCCCATCTCTACTGAAAATACGAAACTTAGTTGGGCATGGTGGCGCATGCCTGTAGTCCCAGCTACTTGGGAGGCTGAGGCAGGAGAATCACTTGAACCCGGGAAGCAGAGGTTGCAGTGAGCAGAGATTGCACCAATATACTCCAGCCTGGGCAACAGGGCGAGACTCTGTCTCAAAAATAATAAAATAAATTACTGCAACATAATACAATATAGAGCAAGACATTCCCCAGGTTAGGCACATGCTGCTTGGCCTCTGTGCTTCTGGGTCCTCCTCTGGTAAATGGATAGGCATGGTGATGCCCACCTCTATGGACTGGCTGAGAATGAACTGAGGACATTG
This sequence comes from Plecturocebus donacophilus, assembly GCA_004027715.1. NCBI lineage: Eukaryota > Metazoa > Chordata > Mammalia > Primates > Pitheciidae > Plecturocebus > Plecturocebus donacophilus. The sequence goes on along the minus strand of PVKP010008519.1, from coordinate 61,845 downwards.
TGTAGAGGGCATACACTGCGCCTGGTCCCAGATGAGGGCTCACTGAAGGGGGCTGTCACCATTCCCATCTCTGCTTCCCTGCCTCCCTTGACCAGTCTTTCCGACCTGATGACAGGCAGCATCATTACTTAAAAACACTCATTTTGTTACATCATTTTTCTGCTAAAAAAAACTTGAGTCCAGGCCGGGCGCCATGGCTCACATCTGTAATCCCGGCACTTTGGGAGGCCAAGGCGGGTGGATCACGAGGTCAGGAGTTCAAGACCAGCCTGACCAATATGGTGAAACTCTGTATCTACTAAAAATACAAAAATGAGATGGGCGTGGTGGCAGGTGCCTATAATCCCAGCTACTTGGGAGGCTGAGGGAGAGAAATGCTTGAACCTGGGAGGTGGAGGCTGCAGTGAGCTGAGATCATGCCACTGCACTCCAGCCTTGGCGACAGAGCGAGACTCCGTCTCAAAAAAATAATAATAATAAAAATAAACCTGAGTCCAGCAATTTCACTTGTATGAATAATTACGGGGTTTTTTTAAGAGTCCTTAGAATGTGCATATCAGGCTGGGTGCAGTGGCTCATACCTGTCATGCCAACACCTTAGGAGGCGGAGGTGAGCAAGCTGCTTGAGGCCAGAAGTTCAAGACCAGTCTGGGCAACAAAAACAGACCGCATTCTCCACAGAAGGGGTTTCTAAACTGCTGCATACACACATAAAAAATAAAATTAAATTAAAAAAAAAACAGACTCCATCTCTACAAAAAATAATTTAAAAATCAGCCAGGTGCAGTGGTTTGTGCCTGTAGTCCCAGCTACTCCAGAGACTGAGGGGGGCAACTGCTTGAGTCCAAGAGTCAGAGGCTGCAGTGAGCTGTGACTGTGCCACTGCACTCCTGCTTGGTGCACAGACTGAGACCCTAACATTAAAAAAAGGGGATGGGGGTAAAGAATGTGCGTACTGGTGAAACAGCATAAATATCTTTCATATTTAAAAGCAGTAACTCGCTGGGTGTGGTGGTTCACACTTGTAATCCCAACAGTTTGGGAGGCAGAGGCAGGAGGATCACCTGAGGTCAGCAGTTTGAAACCAGCCTGGCCAACATAGAGGGAAACCCCGTCTCTACTAAAAATTACAAAACAGCTGGTCATAGTGATGCACGCCTGTAGTCCCAGCTACTTGGGAAGCTGAGGCAGGAGAATGGCTTGAACCTGGAGGCAGAGGTTGCAGTGAGCCAAGATCACACCACTGCATTCCAGCCTGGGCGACAAAGCAAGACTCAATCAATCAATCAATCAATGCAGGGCCAGGTGCAATGGCTCACGCTGTAATTCCAGCACTTTGGGAGGTCGAGTTCAGGATCACCTGAGGTCAGATCACCTGAGGTCAGGAATTCAAGACCAGCCTGATCAACATGGTAAACACTGTCTCTACTAAAAATACAAAAATTAGCCGGGTGTGGTGGTGCACACCTGTAATCCCAGATACTCAGGAGGCTGAGGCAGGAGAATCTCTTGAACCCAGGAGGTGGATGTTACAGTGAGCTGAGATCAAGCCACTGCACTCCAGCCTTGGCGACAGAGCAAGACTGTCTCAAAATAAATAAGTAAATAAATAAATCAAATAAATAAATAAAAGCAGAAAGTAAGCGATGTTGCGAGCATCTTGTAGACTCTATGGAACTATATTACCCAAGACATTGCAGGATTGGTTACTGAGTGCCCAGTGACTGGTTAAGAATGACGAAGGGAGGGCTCTAAACAGCTCTGCCCGAAGGAACTTTATGCAGGGATGGCCCCTGTCTATATTCACTGTCCCATTAGTAGCCACAGTGTCTCCTCAGCACTTGAAATGTGGCTAGTGCAACTGAGGAACTGAGTTTTTTATTTTATCTAATTTTATTTAATTTTAATTAAAATGGAAGTAACCACACGGCTGGTGGCTACTGTACAAACAGTGCAGCTCCAGAGTCAAGGGCAGACTGCCAGGGTTCCCATCCTGGCTTCGCCACTCTCAGGATGTGGAACCTGGAGCCAGTTTCCCAGCCTCTCTGTGCCTGACAGTCCTCATCTGTAAAATGGGAGTAGCAATAACTCTTGCTGTGGTGCCTGGCAGCTTCCACGGTATAACTGTTATTGTCGTCATTTGCTAGTCATAGCTACACATAGGCTTGTTGGTACTCCATACTCAACACATCATTACATGAAAAAGACACATTATAAAACAATATATAGTAAGCTATCATTTAAAAAATAAATTATATACAAAGAAAAACCTCCATTAGGACTTTCAACAAACTTAAGGACAGTTGTGGTCATACATTATTTTCCTTCTCTGTAACATTTATATTTTGCTTTCCTACAAAGAGGACACCCTGCTTTATTATATAAAAATAATCCAGGCCAAAGTGCTGGGATTACAGGTGAGAGCCACTGCACCAGACCTAGATTATTTGTGAGGCCAAGACTGGCAGATCACTTGAGGTCAGGAGTTCGAGACCAGCCTGGCCAACATGGTGAAACCCGTCCCTACTAAAAATAAAAAACTTAGCCCAGCTTGGTGGTGTGCACCTATAATCTCCCAGCTACTCGAGAGGCTGAGGCAGGACAACTGCCTGAACCTGGGAGGCGGAGGTTGCAGTGAGCTGAGATCGCACCACAGCACTCCAGCCTGGGCCATAGAGTGAAATTCAGTATCTAAAATAAAAATAAAAGTAAATAATCCAAACTTTAATTTCTCCCTGTTGCTAAGTAGGTGAAAGGTCCATCTAAGCCCTTTGGTCGTCTGGGTACAACTCACCTCTGTAGGTTCACTTTCCATGCTTCCCCTCGTCACCCTGCTGCTCCCGGGAAACTGGCCAGGCCACCAGCACACTGGGCCCTTCCCCTCCTGCCTGCCACGGCCCCAGCGGCCTGACCCGCTGCGATGCCCTCACCCTTCTCCTTTTCAACCCTCTCTCGTGCCTGCATCCTTCTTCACTTACACTGCCGCAAATCAAAGTCATCACCCCCCTTCCAATGTTCCTGTTACACAAATTGGTCCCCAACACACAGCCTTTCTAGGACATGTCCTCTTAAACAGGCCAAAACCCTACTTCGAGAGGAGCCGCCCCAGTACGTCAACCACATTCCCCCTCCTCCACACTTAGTGTGCGGCCCAGGACACTCAGCTCGCTTTCTATCACGGACATTCGCAGACGTAAAGGTAGAGTGTCCCCGAAATTCTTCAGGCGGCTGACATTTTTTTCCCTTGGTGAGTCCTACACCTGACTTCGCTAGTTAACAGTAGGGCAGTGACACAGTGCAAGAATACAGTGACGGCACCACGACTAGCTCAGTGCATGTTGGCCGACAGGACGTTGGTCGTCCTGAATGCAAGCTGAGAATCACATGGACCTGTCTGCCTTCTCCCCGTAAGTCCTTGTTAACCTTCAGATCACGTTCAGGGGTCATTCTGTGCCCTCATTTACGCAACACATCTTTACTGAGCGCCAATTCTATGCCAGGGACCGTCCTAAGCTCTGAGGATACAACAGTGAAGACACTTTTATCTGCCTTCAGGAAGCTTACATTCTGAGGACAGATCAAACGCAGAACAAAACAAGCAAACAAGCACAAACAGTCCAGCTGTGACAGATGAAACCTCTAAACGCCTTCCTCAACCCCACACACTTGGTCAGGTTCCCGAGTTTCGCATCTCAGAGTAAGGGGGACGCTTTTTCTTTATGGCACTTCACCGTTTATAGGATCTGAGCCTTCTTCCATCAGAAACCATTCTCCCTTCTAGACTGTAAACACTCTGAGGGCAGGGACAGGGATCAGTACGGGACCCAACAGATACTAGGGACTCTCAAATCAACAAACTGATTCCTCTTTAACAGGATCTATGGCCAGGAGGACGTTTGCCCCCACTGCCTCTTTTTTAAACACTAAGAACTCCCTTGCCAACAGTCCCTGCAGAAGCCGTGGACAAGAGTTCGGAGATCTATTTGAGCACAAAAGCAGAAAAAACAAAACCCGTGCATCAGGGCGTGGTCCCATGGCCCAGCTGGGGAAACCAGGGCTCTCTCTTCCGGCTAAAAATAACCCGGCGCCCTACGCCCCGGGGGTAGGGTAGAGAGAGGAGGAAGGATTGGGTGTCCTCGCCAAGACCACCCCCCCCGGCCCAAACGCTCTCCGAAGCCGCCGAAGCCCACCCTGGAATAACCTTTTGCTTTATGGGGACCCAAGGACGAGGCAATGTTCACTGGAGGCTGCTGGTCCCCGAAGGCGAGCGCCCGGAGTTGTCTAAACGGACCGAGCCTGGGTTGGCGGCTGCAGCCGTCCAGTCTGAGAATGGGGGGTCCCGGCGTGTCCCCGAGCCGCGGTGCTGTGAGACCTTGGGCAAGTCACCTAATCTCTCTGGGTCCCGGTCCCCTCCCCTGTCAGAGAGGGGCCTCCGCGGCAGCCCGCCGAAGTCTAAAGAAGGCAAAAGCTCTAGGACCCCTCAAGGAGAAGACTCAAGCCGACTGCCGGGGCTCCGGATGTGCCGACAGCGCCAAGTTTCAAGTCTGTGTCGCGTGAGGCGGGCAACGGCAGGGTGAGGAGGGCGCTCGCCCGCCCGGCAGCTTCCCCTCGCACCCGCCCCGAAGCCCCGCGCAGCGTCCCGCTCACCTCCAGAGGCGGGTGGGCTCGGACGAGGTCCCCGGCGGACTGCGGCAGCCGCACTCGCCGCCCCTCGACTAGCAACGGCATAGCGGAGGCGGCCGCCCCCAGGCCCCCGGCCACCCGCCGCCCCCGCCGCGTCCCGCCTCGACGCGGGCGCTGCCGGGAAGTGGAGTCCAGGCGGAGACCGCGCTAGCCGAAGAGACTGGAGAAATCCAGGACGGGGGCCGCAATACCTCACGGGAAATGTAGTCCAAAGCCAGGAAGCAGCCCCGGAAGCAGCCCGCGGTCCGCCTCCTCTGCAAGGGGCGCTGGGAAGTGTAGTCCCAAAAGCGTGGGAGGGAGGGAGGTTGGGAAAGGAAGGGGCGAGAAGGCAGCTGCACAAGCCAAGAGTTTCAGGGCGAGTACCCCGGACTGTAAACAACTCATTGTAATGCAGGTGAAATTAAGTTAAGTCCCAATTAGGAAGCTCGTGGCTAAAAACAGGGCTTGAATACAGGGTGATCAATGACCAGCAGGCTGGCCTGGAGCAAGTTACTTAACTTCCCTGAACTGGTTTTCTCGGGTGTAGAAGAATGGTCATAGCCTCAGTTTGTTTCATCTGGTACGTACTAAATCCTCTAAAGATAGCTATTATTGGAATTGCAGAGCAAAGAGTAGTCAATAAAAGTGAGGCATTTGGGAAGTGCAAAGGTGAAGAACAAGGTTCTGCGGGTTCTGCCTGGAGCTAGTGCAGTTTGCCTTAAACTGGTTTTTCACTTTGGGGGATCTTATTTCAAGTCATCTCAGATTATCAATCTCCTACGCTGAATCCTGTGTTAAAGAACTAAGTGAGCCAGAAAACAAGCAGAAAGCCCCTCCCCTACCTCTCTTCGCATCTCAGCCCCACCAATTTTGCTCTACAGCCAATAAGGATGCAAAAGCAGGTGTGTGGCCAGCACTGCGGCTCATGCCTGAAACCCTAGCAGTTTGAAAGGCTGAGGGAGGATTCACTTGAGCCCAGAAGTTCGAGACGAGCCTAGACAACACAGGGAACCCTGCCTTTCCAACAAATCACAAAAATTAGCTGGAAATCGTAGCGGGCCTGTAGTCCCAGCTACTCAGGAGGATTAAAAGGGCACTCCTGCCTGGGTGATTAAGAATGAGATTGTCTTAAAAAAAAAAAAAAAAAAAAAAGATGAACATTCTGTAGAGCCTTAGTAAATATTTGGTGAAAGGATCCAAATTTGTTTTTCAAATATTTTAATGTAGAGATGGGTGTCTCACTATGTTGCCCTGGCTGATCTCAAACTCTTGGCCTCAGGAGATCCTCCTGCTGACCTCCCCTAGTGCTCATTTTTATAGGCATGAGCTATCATCTGTATTTTATCATCTGTATTCATCTGCTTTCATAAATTTCCCCCTCAGCTGTCTCCAACTCCTGATCTTGTTATCCGCCCACCTCAGCCTCCCAAAGTGCTGGGAGACCCAGGCCCCAAATTATTATATATATTATAAATGCTACTCAACGATCTACAAGTCAGAATGAAATACACAAAAGGAAAACATTTAATGGAAGAAAGCATGGTGGAGCTTTGGATGTTCAATTAGTTGACAATTTAAAAAAGTATGCAGTTGCAAACCAATGAACAGGTCTTAATGTAGCCTGCACCTGTGAATCACCAGGGGGCTTTAAAAAACATCAATGTAGCCGAGCCCAGTGGCTCACACCTGTAATCCCAGCACTTTGGGAGGCTGAGGGGGGCGGATCACGAGGTCAGGAGTTCAAGACCAGCCTGGCCAACATGGTGAAACCCTGTCTCTACTAAAAATACAAAAATTAGCCAGGCATGGTGGCGGGTGCCTGTAATCCCAGCTACTTGGGAGACTGAGGCAGGAGACTCTCTTGAAACCGGAAGGCGGAGGTTGCAGTGAGCCCATATCGTGCCACTGCACTCCAGCCTGGGTGAAAGAAACTGTCTCAAAAAAAAAAAAAAAAAAAAAAAAAAAAAAAAAAAAAAAAAAAAAAAAAAAAAAAAAAAAAAAAAAAAAAAAAAAAAAAAAAAAAAAAGAAAAACCCATCAATGTCCAAACTCCTCCTCTGGAGGGTGGTTCAATCAGAGAGGATGAATTAGTGTGTGACGTGAGCCTGGGCATCCTTAAGTTTCTCAGCGCCCCCGAGGGACTGGACTCTAGGGCATAGCCAGGGTTAAGAACCACCATCATAAGCACTGCCCAGCTATGGAAACATACTGGTCCCTCCTCTCCAGTTCAGATCTTAGTTGGTACCATGGAGTGAGGTATTATGGAAGAAATGAAGTTATCTTTAAGTGAAAAAAAGCTTCCCGTGAAAGTGCTTCCTTTCTCACAAGAAAACAACAGCCCATTAACTTTTACATGCATCAAATCCTTAACACCTTACACTAGTATCTTATTATTCCCAACTTACAGTTTAATTCGAGCTCAGAGGTTATGTAACTCGCTCAAGGTCAAACAGCTGGTTACGAAAGGAAGCCCGTGGCACTCTGTAGTTGCTAGTCCTTTCACATTTGTAAAAATTCAGCCACTTCTCATCAAGGAAGACCCAACCAGAGCACACAGACAAAAGGACAGACCCTGGAGACTCCTAAAACTGACAGCTTGCTTTTTAGTGAAAGAGAAAATTCCCATCGTTGGCATGTAATTTATAAGGAGACTTCACAATATTTTCTCCTACAGATGTCCTTCAAAGCATGTAAGTTTTTGAAAGAAGTGTCTGCTTCCCTGGGACCTGTTCACGCCTCACTCACTCTCAGCTGGGTGTGATTAAGGAGAGTCGTGGATACTTCACACAGTGCACATAGAAGCCATCCTCACCCTGGCATGCAGTGAATTTCATCAAGCTCCCCACCACACCAGCACTATTCCTCCCTCTTCAACAGTTACGCCTCAGGAGCTTTCCCGCCGCAAAATGCTTTAATACGTTAAATTAAAAAATAACAAAAAACAGAAATCAAAAGAATGTGTATCGAGGTACCTCCTTTTATTGGTATAAGAATGAAAGTTCCAGAAAATTAACCATGTCATTGTTTTATTTTCACCGTAGATCTTTTTTTCACAAACTCCTCTGAAGTTAAACAGACTTATTTGTAAATATCTTTCTACATTAAAACTACTTCCCAACCCACAAAGATCCGACTTACTATTAACTTCTGGGGAATTTCATTTACTCATTTTATCTAATATACAAAAATCCACATTGTGCCAGCAGTTAAAAAAGAGAACCTTAAGGTTCTCAAATGACTTTCCACCAAGCCACCAAAAGAAAAACACCGATATCCAAAACTTTAAAGCGATAAAAATTTCTGTTTTCCAAAAAAGTATTTACAGACTGAAATTCACAAATAATGCATTGCTATCAATGTAATTATACAAGAACATATAAAGCCCTGGGAAAGAGGAAGTATTTCATTACAAAATATTTGTGATCTCTCAACAAGCTTCAACAATGAGATTGGGCAAAAAAGAAAAACAACAACACAACAAAAACAAAGTATTTGTGATCAAGAAAATATTGCTTGCTTTTAAATAAATAGAAGTGGCAGAACAATAAATATGCTTAAAGATGACCATTTTCAGGGACAGAGGGTAAAAAAAAAAAAAAAAAAGATGGCCATTTTCACAAGTAACCAAAAAAAAAAAAAAAAAACACATGTAAGAAACAAAGTGAAAATGCTTGAGCTTCAGAATGACTCTAGCAGTGTTTGCACAAATTTGTTATAAAGTGAGGTCTTCTGAAGACCTCTTTTTAGTTATAAAAATACAAAAAGAGACTGTGGAGAAGGATTTCCCAAGCCGAATCTATGATATGCACAGCCACAGACGAAGACTGCCCAGGAACTTCCACCTATTGTTATGAGCAAAACCGTTCCGCCAAAGAATCTAAAAAAATTTTTCCTGTTGGAACAGAGAAATTCTCAATAACCAACTGATACAGATCAAAACTGACTCGATCTAACTGCTACCGAAGAGCAGTTCTAGATCTAACTGGACGCTTGAGAGCCAAGGGGTAAAATACGATCTCATGTTTTACACAAGCTCAAGCTCACTTTCAGTCCGCGTGAATTACACCTACCTGCACCTCGATTTTTGTCTTTTAAGTCCATTTTTATGCTATGCCAAGTATGTTATACATCTGATTTTGTTTTCCTAAATCTTTTTTTTTTTTTTTTTTTTTGTGAGACAGAGTCTGGCTCTTTCGCCAGGCTGGAGTGCAGTGGCACAATCTTGGCTCACTGCAACCTCCACCTCCTGGGTTCAAGTGATTCTTCCGCCTCAGCCTCCCGAGTAGCTGGGACCACAGTCGCGTGCCACTATACCCGGCTAATTTTTGTATTTTTAGTAGAGACAGGGTTTCACTGTGTTGACCAGCATGGTCTTGATCTCTTGACCTCGTGATCCGCCCACCTCGGCCTCCCAGAGTGCTGGGATTACAGGCAAGAGCCACTACGCCCAGCCAATCCTCTCTCTTTTTTACTGGTCTCTGAAGTCCCTGGGGATCTCCTTCAGTGTCAGCTCCAACTCTGTCGCAGACCACGTCAGGCCAGCTCTCTGCTCTCCTATCTTCTCTACACTCCCTTGAAATCCCAACACACAAATATCAATATAGCAAAGGTAAACAACATAGCCAAAATAAACTTTCTAGTTAAAGTATTTTACCTTTTTTTTTTTTTTTTTAAAGAGACAGGGTTTTACCGTGTTGCCCAGGCTGGTCTCGAACTCCTGAGCTCAGACAACTCGCCTGCCTCAGCCTCCCAAAGTGCTAGGTTTTGGGAAATGTGAGCCACCACGCCCGTCCAAAGCCTTTAAATAGAAGTTTTATCTGAGAGGATTCTTCACTGAAAGCTGATCAGCAAAGTCCTGTGACCATGGATCTGACAAAAACTCATGTTTAAAGAGCCATCATGAAAACAGTCTGTGCCTATATTAGAAATTACCCAGTAATTATGTCAAAAAGCTGTTAAAAAATGTATATATTAAGCAAAGCCTTCCAAATTTATCATCAACTCCACTGTAAAATATTGCACATGATATTCAGTCTTTTCATTTTGTCTGTTAGGGGAACAAAAAAAAGCCTTCAGATGCTTGATTGAGTCTAACCTGGAGTGCCACAGCCCAGGCAGGTGCTCACTCTAGTTCAATGCAGTCAATGCTCAACGGCACCACCTGGGTGCTGAGGGCGTGACGAGTGATGGGGAATCCCGAATGTCACACCTCGGTCACAACTCTTTGAGGTCAGAGGGGACTGGGTTGCATGTACAACATGGGTGGGGAGCCCATGCTACTTGAGGGACTTCGGAAATGTGCGTCAAAGGAGCTTGGTGTGATCCCAATCACAGTATCACTCTGGGGCACTTCACCTTTCAGAAAATCATCATCTTCATCTTCCATTATCTCCTGTATAAACATCAGAAATCATCAGTAAGATCACCAGTGCCGACTGAAACTCTTTCCAGAATTCTTTCCAAAGAAAGGTGCTACGTCTGTAAAGATGGTGAAGACAGTATCTTAATTTCAAAAGAAAGCCAGTGTAGTGACACACGCATGTAGTCCCAGGTACTCAGGAGGCTCAGGCAGGAGGACTGCCTGAGCTCAAGAGTTCTGAATCCAGCGTAGATAGCATAGTAAGACCATGTCTTTTGTTTTTTGCCCCAAAATGTCAGCGAGATCATGTCTCTTAAAAAAAAAAAAAAAAAAAAAGAACAGAAAAGCTCCTTCTGATAAGCACTTCCTCCTTACCAACACACCCACATAACTGCTTGCTCATCACACGTTGTAATCATTTGTTTAAAGTCTGACTTACAAACAGATTTGAAGCTCAATGGGGACAGGAAACATGACGAGTCATTCTTGCCCAGTGTTACAGCTCTTGTACCTGACACAATGTGAATGAACTACACGCCCTTCAACAAATGCAAAACATAAAAAGATAAAATGAGCTTTCCAATGGTTAATTATTAAAAAAAAAAGATACCTTGAAGCTGTTTTTAATGTGACAACAAATGTGCTCCCAAGCAAAAGAGCAGCAAAATTCTTTTTTTTTTTTTGGAGACAGAGTCTCACTCTCGCCCAGGTGTAATGTTGGCTCCCTGCAACCTCCACCTCCCAGGTTCAAGCAGTTCTCTGCCTCAGCCTCCCAAGTAGCTGGGACTACTGGCACCTGCCACCATACCCAGGTAATTTTTCTATTTTTGGTAGATAGAGACGGGGTTTCACCATCTTAGCCAGGCTGGTCTTGAACCCCTGATCTTGTAATCCACCAGCTTCAGCCTCCGAAAATGCAGGGGTTACAGGCGTGAGCTACCACGCCAGGACAGCAAAATTCTTTATTACTGGATTCTAACTTTTCTCTCTGGCAGTAACTATCTCGACTCCACCTCACGTGACCTGGAGGCTATGCTGCCTACCTGCGTCTTCAACACCGATTCAGGGAGATCTATAAAACTGATGTAAATTAATTTGCTGGGGCAATTTCAACATGAGTCAACTGGAGATTGTTACTTGGTGAGAATGCTCAAGTGGCAAAGATCATTTGTTCAGCTAATTTGTAATTAACCTTCACTTCTTACATGTTACTATGTTAAGGGTCTGGTTTAAGCAATTTATCCAAAAAAAAAAAAAAAAAAAAAAAAGCCACAGACTCTTTAAATAACAAAACTTGGGCTTGGAATTTTATAAAGACAGAAGGAATAAGACACAGTTTTGGTATGCTTTTTTTTTTTTCTTTTTGAGATAGCGTCTCGCTCTGTCACCCAGGCTGGAGTGCAGTGGTGCGATCTCAGCTCACTGCAACCTCCACCTCCTGGGTTCAAGCAATTTTCCTGCCTCAGGCTCCCAATTAGCTGGGATTATGCACCCACCACCAAGCCCAGCTAATTTTTTGTATTTTTCGTAGAGACAGGCTTTCACTATGTTGGCCAGGCTAATCTTGAACGTCTGATCTCAGGCAATCCACCTGCCTCTGCCTCCCAAAGTGCTGGGATTACAGGAGTGAGCCACTGTGCCCAGCCTTGGTCGGCTTTTTGAAAGAAGACAGGGTCTTGCTCTGTTGCCCAGGTTGGAGTGCTGTGCTGCGTTTACAGCTCACTGCAGCCTTGACCTCCCACCTCAGCCTCCAGAGAAGCTGGAACTACAGGTGTGCACCACTACGCCCAGCTAATTTAAAAATTTTTTGTTTTAAAATTAATCTATGTTGCCTAGGCTGGTCTCAAACTCCTGGGCTCAAGCAATCCTCTGCCCTTGACCCTCTAAAGTGCAGAGACTAAATGCATGGGCAATTTGCTGCTTACTATTTGACTGAGACCCAGAACCAGACGGGGGATTCCAAGAAAGTGTGCTGAATCACAAACTTACCTTTTTAACGGGTTTCTTGTACTCCTGCAGCTCTTCAGCACTCATGTCTTCCCATATCTGATAAATAGGATCAATGAATTTCTTTGACCTGTCAACAAAGATCACATTTCAAAGTCAAGTTAAATATGTCAGCACAAGTCAAAACTGGTTTGGATCTTTTCTCATAAGACCTATTACCCAAAACCTAGAAATGAAAACTATAGCTCAAATAATCACATCAAAATACCCTGTATGTAGGCCAGGTGCGGTGGCTTATGCCTGTAATCCCTGCACTTTGGGAGGCCAAGGTGGAGGGGATCACCTGAGGTTGGGAGTTCACGACCAGCCTGACCAATATGAGGAAACCCCATCTCAACTAAAAATACAAAATTAGCCAGGCATGGTGGTACATGCTTGTAATCCTAGCTACTCGGGAGGCTG
>PVKP010008519.1:10000-49316 GCA_004027715.1 Plecturocebus donacophilus | reverse complement strand
TCTACATTTGACAAAGACTGACAAGTCAGTTATATATAGTATAACCAAATGAAAATGAAACTATAATATCCTGGAACTCTCTTTTTTATATTTCTATAGTAATTTGCTGAAAAGTAAGTCTAGGAAAAATAACTAATCTGGTTTCAGTCAACCAAGACTTCCGGGACCAGACAATCCCAGATGGTCATGCAGTTATTATAGAAACCATAATAAGCAAAAATCCTGCTTCCTTATACAAATTACAAGTTAAGGCTGGTTCAGTGGTCTTCTAGAATAACTCGTCTAGATAAATCTTTTTTTTGAGACAGATTCTCACTCTGTTGCCCAGGCTGGAGTGCAGTGGTGCAATCTTGGTTCACTGCAACCTCTGCCTTCTGGGTTCAAGTGATTCTCCCACCTCAGCCTCCTGAGCAGCTGTGATTACAGGTGCCCACCACCACGCCTGCCTTTTATTGTTTTTTTGGCGGGGGGCGGAGTTTCGCTCTTGCTGCCCCAGAATGGAGTACAATGGCACGATCTCGGCTCACCACAACCTCTGCCTCCCAGATTCAAGTGATTCTTCTGCTTCAGCCTCCTGAGTAACTAGGATTACAAGCATGCACCACCACACCCAGCTACTTTTTGTATTTTTAGTAGAGATGGGGTTTCTCCATGTTGGTCAGGCTAGTCTAGAACTCCCGACCTCAGATGATCCACCTGCCTCAGCCTCCCAAAGTGCTGGGATTACAAGCGTGAGGCACCATGCCTGGCCTAATTTTTGTATTTTTAGCAGAGACAGGGTTTCACCATCTTGGCCAGGCTGTTCTCAAACTCCTTACCTCAAGGGATCCACCGGCCTTGGCCTCCCAAAATGTTGGGATTACAGGCCATGTGCCACTGCACCCAGCCAATCATTTGTATTTTGTTTATCCTGTGCAACAGAATGGGATGTGGTTTCCAGAGGAAGGAACAAGACGCTTGGCAGAAAATTATGAAGCAAGCAAAGACAGCACCCTCCCTTATCCTGGCACTGTTATCCCCATAACCTTACACATTTAAACAACAGTTTAAAGAAAAAAAATAAAACAAAAACCCTTGGTGTCAATCTCGCTCCTACCGAGGCAAAGATCTACCCACTCTGGGGTGCCTGCACCAATCAAAAGGCCCTGGTAGGCATCCTCTAATTTGTGACTGTGGAATATATGCAGGGAGACCACGAGATGCTCATCAACAGCAAGGAAGGGCCACTTCCAGCAAAGAGCCCTGAATCCCAATCTTGGGAAAAGCAAACATGTATCACGTTTCAACCCACCTCTTGTCAATGTTTAAAAGCACCTACCTCTTAAGCACACAGGGATCAAAGGGGAAGAAGGTGTCCAGCGGGTTTGTGCAGGTCTGTACTGAGTCTCCTCTAGCGGTACTTCTAATGACTGGCAACATCTGGCGATTGTTCCTCTCAATGATGGTGTAGCAGAAGACAAGCTGGTACTTACTGTGGGACAAAAAAACAACACAGAGGCATTAACACACTGGAATGACTCCAGGCAGATGTGACCTGTGGGTGATAACTGTACCTATGACAGAGAAATTGCTGAACATAACAAGTGCTAATAAAAATTACAACATAAAGCAGAAAATAACACTTTTAGGGTACCATTCTCTGGATCCTCCATTTGCAAGTTTGCTAACGAGAAAGAAAATGTGGCTATCACTCAGAATGTGAAACTGGGCTTAGATTTCAATGAGTAATAAATATTATTCATTAAAAATAAATGCTTGCAAGGCAAAACCCTTAGTTTACGTAACTATAGGTGTTTTTATTTTTACTGATTGCAAAGTAATTAGAGGGTTGGGGGAAAAGGGATTCAGTTACTCAGGAGAAAACAGTGGTTGGTGAAAAGACTTGCTGAAGAAGAAATTAGGCCTTTACTGAAGGAGGGACATGGGGTTGACTAAGTCATGACCTCAAAAACAGGCAGAGAAAGGACTAGGCATGGTGAGTGAGAACAGTTAAATGCATAGAAGAAACTGTAAAATTTAAAAAACGCAATTATGTTGTTAATTTTTCTGATAGTTGTCTCTAAATGATTTAGTAACTTGAAAAATCATTTATTAAACAGCTTCTCCAAGATAAGGATTTAGATCTCACTCTGTCACTGTCCACCTCAGGTTCTCAGGTCACTATGGCAACTTCAAACCACATACTTCGATTTCTGACACATTAGCCGAGGCTCACAGCACTTAACCCCTCACCCCTCCTCCTGGTAGAAGACGCATCAGCAAAACCACACTGGAGGGCGGTTTGCACTATTGGGTAAAGATCTGCATCTCCAACAACCCCACAGCAGACCATGCTTCTGGGTATGTGACAAGGAAGCATGTGCCCACACACCATGACACTCACACAAGAATGTTCCTGAGCACTAAAACACTTAACACAGCCAGCTGAGTGAGGTGGCTCCTGTAATCCTAGCACTTTGGGAGGCTGAGGCAGGCAGTTCACTTGAGCACAGGAGTTTGAGACCAGCCTGACCAACACGGTGAAACCCTGTCTTTACTAAAAATACAAAAATTAGCTGGGTGTGCTGTTGGGCGCCTGTATTCCCAGCTACTAGGGGGGCTGAGACAGGAAAATCACTTGAACTCAAGAGGTGGAGGTTGCAGTGAGCCAAGATCGCACCACTGCAATCCACATAGCAAGACCTTGTCTCAAACACAAAACAAAACAAAAACGAAAACTAACAGCTGAAATCCCAACAAAGACTGAATAAAAAAGATTCGCAGACCATTACACAGCAATTATAATCAAAATTAAGCTTTGTGTCAATATGGTTGAATCTCAAAACCATCAAGCCCGCAAAATCAACAGCTACAGAATGGTACACACCTTTATTTGCCATATCTGTACATAGGCACAGACCTTTATTTCAAGCCCCCACTCTTAAGTCTCCTACCGCACTGTGCCTCCAATGCGCATGCCAACCTCAGATCGAGAGCCCCCGGACCAGCTGGTTCACAAATGCAGCCCTCTGTCCCCACCCTCAGAATATACTAGGGGCAGCTGCCTTTGCTTCTTCCGACCTCACTCTTGGAGCTGCTCACCATCTTAACCGATGTGCTGAAGCCTCCACCCACTCACCGCCATTGCTTGCTGGTCTCTTTAAGCCTTTTCCTAATCCTTTACTATCACTGTTGAGATCTCCGAAGAGAGGGTACCTTGACCCAGATGTCTAGCAAAGGAGAACTAAAGAGGGTGAAGGAGCTCAGCAAACTCCGGCTCTGACTTGTTGAAGACTGTAAGCTACAACACGCCTGAATATCCTCATTAAATACTCAATTCTCCAATTCGCTTTCTCCATAAAGCAGAATAACTTAGTGAATGCTTATAAGAGCCAGACTAGATTTGAATCTGCTGCCAGTCTGGCTTTATGACTTTAGGCAAGTGATTTGACCTCTCTGTACATCCACCACCCCATGGATAAACGAGGTTTCATCCTAGAGGGCTGTTTGAGGATCAAATGAGCTCTATGTAAAGTGCTTAGAACTGCCTGGCAAAGAGGAAAGGCTATGTATTAGCCATAGCTACCAGACCTGAGAGAACAGTACTCTCGAAACCACTCTCCTACTGGTCGGCATTTACCTCCCTTCCAGCTGATTTCTCTTACTATTATAGGAGTCACTCCAATAAGCATCTATGGCTTTGCCCTTCTCAGCTAACTGGCTGCCTTACTTATTTCAAAGCACCTAGGCTTCTGCTGAATTATGCCCTTGGATAAGAAGTAGCAATTTCTCCATCCTAGCCAACACGGTGAAACGCCATCTCTGCTAAAAATACAAAAATAGCTGGGTGTGGTGATGGGTGCCTGTAAGTCGCAGCTACTCTGGAGGCTGGAGAATCGCTTGAACCTGGGGGCAGAGGTCACAGTGAGCCAAGATTGAGCCACTGCACTCCAGCCTGGTGACAGAGCAAGACTCTGTCTCAAAAACTAAACTAAACAATAGCTGTACTACAGTATTTTCTGCAAGGACTTGGCTATTGTTGTTTGTTTAAGAAACAAGGTCTCGTTCTGGAGCCCACACTGGAGTGCAGTGGCACATTCAGGGCTCACAGTCTCCTTCACCTCCTGGGCTCAAGTGATCCTACCACCTCAGCCTCCTGAGTAGTTGGGACTACAGGCACATGACACCACCCCCAGCTAATTTTTTAATTTTTTTTGTAGAGACAGGGTCTCACGATGTTGCTCAGGCAGGTCTTGAACTCCTGGCCTCAAGCAATCCTCCCACCTCAGCCTCTCAACATGTTGAGATTACAGGCAACAGCCACCACGCCTGGCCTTTTTTAATGTTACTAATTTCCAAGAAATTTAATAGACTCTTACAATACCAGATAAACATAAATATTTTAAATAATTCCCATCAAGAAAGCATTAAATAACTTACTTTGTGATTGCAGCAAAAAAGTTAACCACCGACGGCAGGCAAATCTTCAGAGGATTTAGCTGGCTCATCACTATCCGCTCAAAATTCAGACTCTGAAGATACTGCAAACCTTTAATTATGAAAAAAAAAAAATTTTTTTTAAAGGTACAAATATAAAAGTGTAAGATATCTTTAAAACCATAAATTCACACACATTAAAAAAAAAACTTAAAAAAATTATTTGCAGAAATGCTTTAAATAAAGGTCCATGCAGACAGTCACATAGTATATGGCCCAGAAGAGTGTGACTAGTCTAACCACATTCACTGATCACCAAGGCAGCTTCACTAATGAATGCTCAGCAAGCAGCAGGCTGTAACACTACATGACAATGTGAAGTTCCTATGTTTGTAAGCTCAGTGTATGCTGAGTTTATACAGAGGGAGAAAAAGACCTTGTGATTTGACTGCAGCTAACAATCACGACAGGCAACAAAACAGAACAGCAATTTGATTCTATATTGTGTGTCTTAAGTTGTTAGTGAGGCTGACCACTGTTTTCAGGTGCACAGTAGTTATCTGTAGTTTTTATTTTTCTAAACAAGAAACTCTAAATTTGCCTCTACCTCTGTGGAAGGCAAATTTAGACCAAAATCTCTTTCTAAGAATTAATGAATATAATTCTCTCCTACATGAGTAAAAGAAAGACATTTCATTTATTTTAAGAGGCAAGCTGACCAACTTATATTTAAGAATATGTTCTTAGGAGTTTCTCTGATGCCTATTTTGATAAAAATTACATAAATGGGATGTTACAGATTAAAAAAACAGTATCTTTACTTCAGATTCTTAGCATTAATTTATACAAAGACCAGCAGAGATACTTACCTTGTTATAAAACCTTGTCCTACTAGTTCATACAGTATCTTTTTAGAAGCATGTAGAATGTAGGTAAACGTATATAATGCAACACATACAACTTTCAGTTTAGAGCTCTGGCTGTTAACCCAAGGGGACTGTGACCCCCACAGAGGACATGTGGCAGTGTCTAAAGAGAGTTTTAGTTGTCATGACTGTGGGTGGTCATGACTGCTGTTGGCAGCTAGTAGGTGGAGGCTATTTAATATCCTACAGTGCGGACGACAACCAGAATAATGATGATGCAGCCCAAATGTCAACTGTGTGAGGTTGAGCATTGATTTAGAGACAGTGGCCCATGAAACCACATGAATTATTCACGAACATCAACAAAACAATTTACAGTGACTTCTAAACTATGTTCTTGGAGACTCACTTCAACTAAAATACACTAATCTAATAAATGAGTTTCAAGTGATAGATTTGAATTATAAATAACCCTTAGAAATTAGCAAAACAATACTGCTCAATGAAATCTCAAGGCTTCAGGCAGATTTTAATCCGAATAAACCCAAACTTTCTGGTCAGCTGAACCTGGCTTCAGTTTCTAATCTTGCCAGTAAACATGTGATTTTGGGAAAATGACTGCCCTGTGCTTTGCTGCTTTCTGTGAAAGGAGTCTATGTGCCATTTACTGGGCTGTTACAAGGACAACAAAGAGAGGGTGCATCCACCTGCAGCTTTGTACAGGATGCTGGCACAGCCCAGGGCTCAGCCTCGCCTCTGGAGACGTCTTCACATTTCAAACCCTCAAAAGCAGAAACCTCTTTCTTAACCTCAAATCCATCCTGAGGAGTTTGTAGGGTTCTCAAGCTCAAATCCATCTTAAGGGGTCTGTAGAGGAGTATGAGGTGCTTTAAATTATTGTTAAAAGTTGGAGTGTACATGCAGTTTTCTGAATCCATAGTTTCTATTAAAATCTCCAAGAGAGTAAAGAATCACCATTCTAAAGAGTAACAAGAACAAGGAAAATCCAGTCCAGCACTCCCACAACACTGACCTTCTTTCAGGTTTCCACTCAAAAGCTGCTTGTGTCTAAAAACAAAGGTGTAGAATACAGCTTGGCAGGCTGAGTAAAATGGGCCATGGAGAGCAACGTCACAGAATGCCTTTGTTCCTGAATCCTGGTTATGAAGGTATATGTGCAGCCAGTTAACCAAAAGATCTAGGCATGATTTTACAGTACTAGAGAAAAGAAAAATTCAGGTCAACTTTACACTTCATTAAAAAAAAACAAACCAGAATAACGTAACACACAACTGCCTTTTATTACAAACCACACTAAGTTTATAGGATTCTTTAAATAATACCCATGGGCACAAAGGAAAAGCAAACAAAGGAAGGATAAGGATGGGTTCGTAGGAAGACAACCTTCCAATTATAAGGCAGAGTAGCTCTGACCTTCTAGGAACAGGTGAGCCCCTAAGAATGTCCCAAAGGATGGAAAGCAGGTTCTCCTAACCATCTTAAAAGCAGCCCTCTTAGGGTGATTGGCCAAATGGGACAGGTTCACCAACACCTCCTAAGAGAAAGACAGTATGGTAGACTTCAGTATTCCCTGATGGAGCCTAGTGAAGTCCTATGGTCAACGATTTTGTGATTGGGGAAGGATTTCAATAGCATCCTTGTTCAAAGATACCTTCATGGGCCACTGGAAGAAACTGGCCTCTTAAGATAGGTTTAATTACCTTTTATTTTTATTTATTTATTTATTTGTTATTTTAGAGACGGAGTTTCACCATGTTGGCTAGGATGCTCTCGATCTCTTGACCTCGTGATCTGCCCGCCTTGGCCTCCCAAAGTGCTGGGATTACAGGCGTGAGCCACTGCGCCCGGCCGGTCTATTGCCTTTAAAAGGTTTTTTCTTCAGCTTTATCAGACACAATAGATTCAGAATGCAAATGAAAAAATGACAAACATACAAAAAGAATCAAAACACAATACAACACTGTCCTCTATCCACAGAAACAAATGGATCTTCAAATGCAACCACACAGAACAGATGACAAAAGCCTTACATATGGGGTTTCATACATATAAAAAAAAAAGAGACACTTTATTCTAAAATCACTGCTTAGAAATATAAACATCTTGCACGGAGTGGGGATTTTATTCACTTAAAAAATCATACCAAAAAAATAAGGCAGATATTTTTGACTTGAGACAATGCTACACTCTTTTTACAGCATGGTATTAAAAAGTACTTGAAAAATTAGGCTACTTACATAAGAGGAATAAATTTAGCTCTTGCCAAAAAGCTTCCGATATAATTTCCAGCAGCCTGCCTGATGATGGCAGGATTACTTGGATCCTGCAATTTTTTCCAGAGATGTTCCAAAAATGCCTCTGCAAATCCCTATAAAAAGAGAATGTGTCGGTGTAATCTTTTTTTAATGCCTAAGATAATCTGGCTATCAAAATCGTAAGATTTTTAAGTCACCAATGTGGGGAAAAGTTCTAGTATCTCACCAGTACTTCATGGTCTTCATTTTTTAAACACTTTGAGAGAATACTATTAAAAACAAAAGGCATTTCAGGTGCTAAATAATCCAGTGGATCCCAAACCTGGTTGAGCATCAAGATCAACCCATGGCCAGTACAGCAGCTCACACCTGCAATTCCAGCACTTTAGGAGGCTGGGGCGGGCGGGATCACCTGAGGTCAGCAATTCGAGACCAGTCTGGCCAACACAGTGAAACCCCATCTCTATTAAAATTCAAAAATTAGACAGGTGTGGTGGCAGGTGCCTATAATCTCAGCCACTTGGGCAGCTGAGGCAGGAGAATCGCTTGAACCTGGGAGGCAGGGACTGCAGTGAGCCAAGATCACAGCACTGCACTCTAGGCTGGGCAACAGAGCAAGATACCATCTTAAAAAAAAAAAAAATCAGCTGAGAAGGTAGAAATTCAAAGGTCTGTGACAGGGCTTTGGAATCTGCATATTATAAAAGCTCTTCAAGTGATTCCAATGTCAGCCAGAACTTGTGACCAACAATAATGCACACCCCATGGAGCTCCACATGGGCACTCCTGTGAGTGCAAAGCACCCTTCCCATCTCTGTACACCCTGAATCAATCATCAACAGAAATACGGTCTAAAGTACAGCTGGTATCTGAGTAATTATGCCAATCATGGAAAAAAACAGACACAGCTTCTTAGTAAACGGTGTTAACTTCCAACTTCTCCCAAATAGCGCTTTTCTGAAACTAGGCACGTCGATGTGAGCAGACTAAGTTCAACCTTCTTTTAGGACCGGCACTCTCCTGACCTCTAGGAAGCCACAAAATCGTTGCAGAGAAGGAAGAGCCTTCTGTATTCTTTCCAGAACAACAACAAAAAAACCAAAGCCTAAACTTTTAAAACTCTAGATTAAAAAGTGGGTTTGGGGTAGTTACAAATCAACCCTTGGAAAGAACAAAGGAAATAGTTAATTACCCCATATGAGATTTTAAGAAAAAGGCTTAAGGGAAGAGCTCCACCTAGTGACCAAAAGGCAGGATGACACTTTCACAGCACCTAGCTAGGTGGGCAGGCAGCAATTCTGTTTTCTCTCCAAGTGTACTGAGAAGGGAATGTGGACCAGGCACAGTGGTCCATGACTGTAATCCCAGCACTTTGCGGGGCAGGAGGCGGGCGGATCACCTGAGGTTAGGAGTTCGAGACCAGCCTGGCCAACATGGTGAAACCCCGACTCTTATTAAAAATACAAAAATTAGCCAGGTGTGGTAACTTGTGGTCCCAGCTACTCGGAGGCTGAGGCCTGAGAACTATTTTGAGCCCAGGAGGCGGAGGCTGCAGCAGTGGGCAGCAGAGAGAGACTGTGTCTCAAAAAAGAAAGGAAAAAAACAAAGAAAAGAGAATGTGATTTTATTAAGGGGACAAGCAAGTAAGCTCTACTTACCTCATGGTCTCTGTCCACCGCAGTTTTTAGGGAAAAATTTCAGGCAAGAACAAAATAAGCTAAGATAACGTTCATGGCATTCTTACTCACCAATTTGAAGCTACAGAGGTAAAACATTAAAAACTGTACATGGCAGGAGGCATGGGTGGGCAACAAGAGTTTGTCAAAGATGTTTATCAGGTTGCGATACAGATCCTTCGTTTTGCTGTTATCAACCTTACCTATGAGAAAATATGGCATTTTAGTTATTATAAAGACATATTTTCAAGTTTTATCTGCTGGATTTTTTTAAATAAAAAACACACCATTAAAAAAACGACATTATCGAGCCAGTCGTGGTGACTCATGCCTGTAATCCCAACACTTTGAAAGGCCGAGGTGGGTGGATCACCTGAGATCGGAAGTTCAAGACCAGCCTGACCAACATGGAGAAACCCCACTGCTACTAAAAACACAAAATTAGCTGGGCATGGTGGCACATGCCTGTAATCCCAGCTACTCGGGAAGCTGAGGCAGGAGAATCACTTGAACCCAGGAGGCGGAGGTTGTGGTGAGCTGAGATCACGCCATTGCACTCCAGCCTAAGCAACAAGAGTGAAACCACCAGCTCAAAAAAAACAAAAAACAAAAACAAAACCATTAACCAGCCATGCACAGTAGTTCCTGCCTGCAATCCCAGCACTTTGGGAGTCCAAAGTGGGAGGGAACCCAAGAGTTCAAGGGCAGCCCGGGCAATATAGTGAGGCTCTGTCTCTACAAATAAAAATCAAAAAATTAGCCAGGTATGGTGGCACACCTGTGATCCCAGTTACATGGAAGGCTGAGGCAGATGAACTGCTTGAGCCCAGGAGGTCAAGGCTGCAGTAAGCCATGTTTGTGCCACTGCATTCCAGCTTGAGTTACAGAGTAAGATCGTGTCTATTTACAAAACAAACAAAAACAACACTTTGTGAGGCCAAGGCGGGTGGATCACAAGGTCAGGTGTTTGAGACCAGCCTGACCAACAGGGTAAAACCCTGTCTCTACTAAAAATACAAAAATTAGCTGGGCGTGGTGGTGGGCGCCTGTAATCCCAGCTACTCAGGAGGCTGAGGCAGGAGAATTGCTTGAACCCAGGAGGAGGTGGTTGCAGTGAGCCAAGACCATGCCAGTGTACTCCAGCGTGGGTGACAGAGACTCTGTCTCAACAACAACACCAACAAAGACATTCATTAAAATACGATTAAAACAAAATGCTACTTTTTAGTTTGCACAGATTTTCCTCTGAGTATAATAATATAACCCCTGCAAGGAAGCAGACCCTCATCCCACACACTGTGGCAAAGTCAGAAATGCAAACCCTTCTGAAGGGCAATTCTGCAATTCGTGTAGCAAAAAACCCCGGATCCAATAATTCTACTGATAGTAAACAACTGAATATATAGGCACAAGGATGTTCATTAAACTGTTATTTATAATGGTGAAAACAGTAAGAGACAGTTAAACCCATATGATCAATAACATTTGTTATTACAGTTGTTTTTTTAAGAGATGGGGTCTTGTTATATTGCCCAGGCTGGTCTTGAACTCCTGGCCTCAGGTGATCCTCCCACCTTGACCTAAGTGTTGGAATTCAGCGATAATTATTTTAAAACAGGCAATGATATAAGAAAATGTTCACCTTCACCATCCATGTAAAAGGCAGATTGTAAAACACTTAGGTTTAGTGTGACCCCTCCAAATCCACTAAAAAATACACTCCTACATATACACATCCTAACAGAAAAGGGAAAAAAGGCTAATTTCAAAATGCTCGTAACAGTTCTCTGAATAGCAGAAATGTGGCTATTTAAATTGTTTTTATCCTTTCCTATAGTTCCCAAATTTTCTCTAATCAATGTGTATTATTTTTACAACAGTAAGATCTTTAAAATAGTAATGCAGTCAACTCAGATTCCAGTTCTATTATTCTGACTCACTGAGCTCATCCTAAATCTTACCAATGTGAATGGAAAGAAATTCTGTTTTGCATTGGCAAAGGTTTTAGATTAAAGTTCCATGAAGGTAAGAAGCAGGTATAGTATCAATACTGGCACAACAATGGTGCCAAGCAAAGACTCTCTAAACTCATTATATAACAGAGTACCATATACTAGTGCCCTCTACACCATTTCCTAAATGCATTCAGCAACCTGAGCATAATTTGATCTCACTAAACCTGGCCAAATTCCATATGTAATCTTTTAACACAACAATCAGTGAAAAGACCGAAGGCAAATATGACTCAGTTGGAATCCCAGTCCCATTTTCAAGCTATGTGATTGGCAAGTAACTTGACTTCCTTAAACTATCTTAAACTCATACTCAAGAGAGGTTTTTACAGGATTTTTATTAATATTAGAGATAATGTACGGAAAATGCGCAGCACAGACTCAGGTACGTTGCAGGTATTCAATAAACAGTCCCTACTGTGATTTACCATCTACATAGCAGACATCCTTCATGTAGGACAAAAGCAAAGACATCAGGATGTCCAGGCGCTCGGCTACAGGATGCACCATCTGGTCGAGCTGTTCAGGATCAGCCCTTGTTTCGTGTTCAGTTTCTTCATCTTCATCCTTCAAAGACAAAAAGTAAATGCTGGGCCGGGCGTGGTGGCTCAAGCCTGTAATCCTAGCACTTTGGGAGGCTGAGGTGGGTGGATCACCTGAGGTCAGGAGTTCAAGATCAGCCTGGCCATTATGGTGAAACCTCATCTTAAAAAAAAAAAAAAAAAAAGAAAGAAAAAAAAGGAAAAAAGAAAAGAAAAGAAAAAAAAAAGTAAATGCTAACATTAAAAAATTCAACATGAAAGTGGTTTAGTAGGAAAACCATCCTAAGTGATTATTTCCCCTAAAAGATAAAACAAAGAGGCTGGGCGCAGGTGGCTCACACCTATAATCCCAGCACTTTGGGAGGCTGAGGCGGGAGAATCACTTGAAGTTGGGAGTTCGAGACCAGCCTGACCAACATAGTAAAACCCTGTCTCTACTAAAAATACAAAAATTAGCCAGGCATGGTGGTACGCACCTATAATTCCAGTTACCTGGGAGGCAGAGGCAAGAAAATAGCTTGAACCTGGGAGGTGAAGGAGGCTGCAGTGAGCCTAGTTCATGCCACTAGACTCCAGGCTGGGTGACAGAGTCACACTCTGTCCTCCCCCACCCCCCGCCCGCCACAAAAAAAAAAGAAAAAAAAAAGTAAAACAAAGTAATGGCCCAGGTGCAGTGGCTCATTCCTGTAATTACCAGCACTTTGAGAGGGAGGTTCACTTAGGCTTAGGAGCTTGAGACCAGCCTGAGCAACATAGTGAGACCCATCTCTAAATATTTAAAAAGTAGCCAGGTGTGGTGGCACTGTAGCCCCAGCTACTTGAGAGGCTGAGGTAGGCAGATCACTCGAACCCAGGAGGTTGAGGCTGCAGTGAGCCAAGATCACATCACTGTACTCCAGCCTGGGCGACAGAGCAACACCGTGTCTCAAATTGAAAAAAAAAAAAAAAAAAAAAAAAAAAAAAAAAAAAAAAAAAAAAAAAAAAAAAAAAAAAAAAAAAAAAAGGAATGCAGACATCTTTCCAGAGCCTCATTCAGGGACGTGAATGAGAACCACCTGCGAAATTTAAAATAAAAGCCAAGACTCAGAGCACCAGCTTTCGATTCTCATTTAGAAGACCCAATGAGAGCTAGCCATGCAAACGTTACCGATGCCCCCCACCTCTGCTCCTGGTGGGCGCTGTTGGAACCAGGCCCCCTTTTCCAGGTCAGGATATCCATCTTCCTGCAGCTGTGAGTACCAACAGCCAACAGCTCACAGCTGCCTACCTTCCCCAGAGAGGTGCCCTGAGCAGAAAGGAGCCAGGACCACCCTTGCATTCTTTCTGGCCCCTCCCCCTAGAACCGATGGTGTCCTTGATCTCAAACTGACACCAACCTCTACAGAGGTTGCTCTACAGAGCAATCCATGCCCCGGAGTGCCTGGTGGGATCAGGCCGTAGCGACCTCCCAAGTGAGACACAGCCCTGGCTTAGTTCCCCTGCCCTTTTCTGCTCCCTGACATCCTCTGTCCCAAGGGCATCTAAATCCCTATCTCACAGACACCACCCAAAGAAGTACTGCTATAAAGTGGACAAGCGGTAAAATGTAGAAATTAAACAGGTATGCTTTTCTATTTACCACAGCCTCACAAACAGCATCTGGCTTACAAAAACAAACACTTAAAGTTATAAGCACGAAAGTAAAGTGTACTTCACCAAACCCAAATTGAAAGCCCTGGAAATAAACCAAATTATACCAAGTGCTAAATAACATGGCAGAAAATGACTCATATAAGGAATTATTTTCAAGTTTGCTAAACTATTTTAATTATTTCAATCTAAAGCTGTAACAAAGATGAGCAGCACTAGAGATTTCCACCCTTTGAAATGATAAACTGTATGTTTGCTTTCATTGGAAAAATGCTAACCATATTAAACAATCCTTCTGTGGAATCTGTCCCTCTACAAGTTTGTGCTGCTGTTTCCTCAGCATCTTCAATATCCTGCCGGGACGCACTCACCTATAACAGAGGGGGGAAAAAAAAGAATAAAAGGATTTTAAACATACAACTATGTTATTTGGGGACTGGAAATTCATCTGATATACACACGTTCAAGGTGTCCAGATGAGTACTTTATATCGCACTCCAACACAATACACAATTATGGTGCAAGCCTGTAAACTGACCTAGGTCATGAAGGAATTTAAATTTTATAAACCAAGCCCCTTTTACTACATACTTACATAAAATCAACAACAACTATCACATGATGCCCTATGCCAGGCAGCCTCAACAAATTCAACATTTATTCTATCTCTGATATGGTCTGGCTCTGTGTCCCCACCTAAATCTCATCTTGAATTGTACTCCTGTAATTCCTATGTGTTGTGGGAGGGACCCAGTGAGAGATAATTTGAATCACGGGGTCGGTTTCCCCTATACTGTTCTCATGGTAGTGAGTAAGTCTCATGGGATCTGATGATTGTATCAGGGGTTTCCACTTTTACATCTTCCTCATTTTCTCTTGCCACCACTATGTAAGAAGTGCCTTTCATCTCTCACCATGATTCTGAGACCTCCCTAGCCATGTGAAACTGTAAGTTCAATTAAACCTCTTTTTCTTCCCAGGCTCAGTTGTGTCTTTATCAGCAGTGTGAAAATGGGCTAATAAAATATGCACTAGACAGTCACAGACATATTGTGTAAAATAAACATATCGTCCATCAACTGAGCAGAAAAATGATGAACTGCAACCCAAATGTGAATTATTTTTATTTTGGTATATCGCCCTTCAAATATCTTAATACCACTCAAACCACGCCTTTTAAAATTATCTATGCTTGACCTTCTTTGTAAACATTATAAAATGTTGTTTAAATATACACCAGAGAAAAACTATGAAGAAAAGACACACAGTTGGCCAGACAGGTGCAACTCCAAGTGAGCACTGCACCAGTGGGCCCAAGCTCCAGCTCCTCTAAGACCCCATTCCACCTTCCTGCTTCCCTCCACCAAAGTTCCTCTCTACTCAGTCCACAAACCTGCTGTCTCCTGACTCCTGAACCACACAGGCCCCTAGCCCTGCTCCGTCCCCTCCTTCCACCACAACCCTGCACCAAGGTCTGTAACAGTCCCACTTCTGCTTCCCCACCATCCACATGCTCTCCTGAAGTGCAGCTTCTGCCTCTTCACTGACATGCTCCTCCAGAAAGGAACAAAGACTATCTTATAACCACTGAATCCAAGGACTGTTGCTCTTTTCATCCTTCTAAAAAATGACAGCAGTATCTGATGCTGTTGACCAAACTTCTCCTTCCTGCAGATCCTTCCTGAGCTGATCCAGACTCTTGGTTTTCCTCACACTTCTGATCACCCTTCTCCCCTCCTTGTCCTCAACTCTATCTTTCCACAAGTTTATGCTCAGGTCCCCACCTCCAGCCACGACTGCCTGTGCGTATTCTCTAGTAGGCCGCCCACCAAGCAACTCAACCTGCCAAGATGGAACTCCTCTCCCAACAGCCTCCTACTGAGATTTCTAACTGCCATTAATGGCAACACCAAGACTCTATTCCATAGGGAGCCATCTTTGAAGGATTCCTTTCCCTTGCTATCTGCCTCTCCTCCTCCAAACCAGTCTCAAGTACCAGGTCACCTTTCCTTACAATGTTACTAGAACCACTTCCTTTCATTCCTACTGCACCTTAGTGCGGGCCTCCTTCAACAAATTTTTAGCTGTTTACAATTAAAATATGCACTTGTTAAAAAAGGCCAAGCAGGAAAAATCACTTCCTTCGGAATGCCTTCCTGACCCCACTGCGATTCTAACAAGTTGTTTAACTCAAAATGTATGTTGCATTCACAGCATTCTTCACAATTGTACTTTTACATCTTGGTGACTACTTAATGCCTTGTTCCCCAATCATAAGAAAGATGTTTATAACTCCCAGCACATACACAGATGGAGCTCAAGACACATTCAAAGAAAGGAAGCAAAGAATGGTGCAAGTGGATTCTTTTCTATCACTGACTATTGTTTCCACATACTCTGATTATACCAAATTCAAGTCAGTAAATGAAAATAAAAATAGATTACTCAATACTTACATCCAACTTGAGTAACTTTTCAATAATAAGCTCCAGAATTTCATGCCTCAAGGTTGGAAAATAAACACTAATCCTTAGTAAGTTATGAACATAACATTCCTAAAGCAGAAAACATAAAACATTTCAACAGAGAATAAATATTTCATAATTACGTAAGCAAAACATCAATTACAGGACCTTTAGTTTCAAATATTTAAATAGAAAAAACAGACTACCCAGCAATATAAAAACTGTACTGTTTCTACATATGTATTATCCTTGGTACAATCATTTCAATCATCCCCAGTAAATGAAATTTTAAATTTGCATAACTAAAGTTTTTTTAAATAGCTGTATTAATAAAACTCATATATCTGGTTTTTGTAATTTTCAGTAAAAAGAAAAAAGAAAAAAAAATCATACAGTTACCAACTTAAAGTATACAATTTAAATTTTTAATATATTCAGTTATGTGACCATCAACATAATTTCAGAACATTTATTTTTCTTTAAGAGACAGGATCTTGGGCTGGGTGCAGTGGCTCACACCTGTAGCCCCAGCACTTTGGGAGGCCGAGGCAGATGGATCACAAGGTCAGGAGATCGAGACCATCCTGGCTAACATGTTTTGTCATCTCTTCACCAGTTGACAGACATCTGAGTTGCTTCTAAATGAGGCTATTATGAATGGTGCTGCTATGAACATCCATGTACATACAAGTTTTTCTGTGGAAGTATATTTTCATTTCTCTTGTAAAAACGCAGTAGTTTGCTGATGCTTAGGACTAAACAACAAAACAAAAACAAAACCCAGCAGTGGAACTGCTGAGTCACATGGCAATTCTACCTTGAAGAAATGCCAGGCTATCTTTCAAAACGGCTGCACCATTTTACATTCTCACCGGCAATGTATGACAGTTCCCATGTTCCCATTTCTCCACATCTTTGTCAACACTTGTTACTGTCTGGTCTTTATTATAGTCATCCTTGTGGGCATGAAGTGAAACCATTTCCCTGATGACTAATGATGTTGAGCTTCTTTTCATGTGCTTTTATTGTAGAAATAACTTTTCAGATCCTTTGCCCATTTATTACTGAATTATAAAAGTTCTTTACACATACAAGTCCATTACCAGACATATAATTTAGAAATATTTCCTCCCATTTTTTGGGGATTGGTTTCCTCTTCTTGAAGGTGTCCTATAAAGCATAACAATTTTTAATTTTGAAGTACAACTGATGTTTTTCTTTGGTTGCTTGTGCTCCAGCCGTCAAATCTGGAAATTATTGCCTAATCCAACATCATAAAAATGTACCCATTTTCTTCTAAGAGTTTTATAGTTTTTACTCTTCATGTAGGGCTTTTATTAATTCTGAGTTCATTTTTGTACACTGATATACATATACCTCATTCTTTTGCATGTGCATAACCATTTGTGCCACCAGCATTTGTTGAAAAAGACTATCCTTGTCCCTTATTCAATTGTCTTGGACAGCTGGTGTATGTTGGTCTTCTGTCCCGTAACCATGCTGACTCATCTATTATCTCTAAAATTTATTTGTGGTCTCCTCAGGATGGCATATAAAATAATATTACAAAAGAGAATTCATGCCTTCCTTTCCAACTGGATGCCTTTAATTCTTTTTCTTGCCTAACTGCTTTGGCTACACAAGCAGCAAGAGAGGACATCCTTGTTTTGTTCTTTATCTTAGGGACAAACTTTTGGTCTTTCACCATTGAATATGATGTTATCTGTGGGTTTTTCAGATGCCCTTTAGCAGGCTGAGAAAATTTCCTTCTGTTTTCGTCACAAAAGGGTATCGTGTGTTTGTTAAACACTTCTGCATCTACTGAGATGATCATGTGGTTGTTATCCTTTGTTCTATTATTACAAAGTATTAAATTAATTGATTTTCAGGTATTAAATCTATCTCGGCTGGTCATGGTGGTTTGAACTTGTAATCCCAACATATTGCAAGGTTGAGACCAGTGGATCACTTGAGGTCAGGAGTTCAAGACCAGCATGGACAACGTGGCAAAACTCTATCTCTACCAAAAATAAAAAAATTAGCTGGGTGTTGTGCCCTATGCCTGTAGTCCCACCTAATCAGGAGGCTGAAGTGGGAGAGTCACCTGAACCCTGGAGGCAGAAGCTGCAGTGAGCTGAGATGGCACCACTGCACTCACTCCAGGCTGGGTGACAGAGAAAGATTGTCTAAACAAAAAAAAACAAAAACAAAAAATAAAAAAAAAAAATCTTGCATTCCTAGCATAAATCACACTTGGTCATGGTACACAATTCTTTTCATATGCTGCGAGATTGAGTTTTCTAGTAAGGCAACCAACCATTATTATTAAAAACTGCCCAGATGATCTAAACATTGTACAAAAACTAAGCAGAATTCATCTACAGAAGGCTTTGCTTTCAGGTTAAAATAAGCATGTTTACAATCAGCAATACATGACTTATTATCCTCTAGTAATTCTTATCTGTATGAGCATGAAGCCTCTACAGATATTTCTGAAATGGACTCAGACCTTGACTTGCATATAGTAATAAGAGAAAAAGGCACTGGGAAGCCCCAAGAGCTGCTTGGTAAGAAAGGAATCTGAGTCAAATTCTTAGACATCAGTTTAAAATCCAGAAGACAAAATAACCTTTCAGAAAAAGACCTAACATCATCTAAAATGAAATCACACAAACAACTTTCCAATGATTTTTCTCAATGAAAAGATTTCTTACCAGCGTTCTCTCTGATTTTCGAACAAATGGAAATTTTTCCACCAGTATCGGCATAAGAAACCACGGTGTCCTATTTAAAAAAAATTAAATCAAGCCATGTTAACTTTACTTTCTAGAAAAGTAATACTACCATTCTAAAAGCAAACATGGATAGACATAGGAGGCAAATTGGAACCCCTACCTCAAAGAACTGAAAGTTTTTTTTTTTTGAGATGGAGTTTTGCTCTTATTGCCCAGGCTAGAGTGCAGTGGCATGATCTTGGCTCACTGCAACCTCTGCCTCCTGGGTTCAAGTAATTCTCCTGCCTCAGCCTCCCGAGTAGCTGGGGTTACAGGCATGGGCCACCATGCCAGGCTGATTTTTGTATTTTTAGTAGAGACAAGATTTTGCCATGTTGATCAGGCGGGTCTCAAACTCCTAACCTCAGGTGATCTGCCTGCCTCAGCCTCCCCAAGTGCTGGGATTACAGGCCTGAGCCACCATGCCCGGCCAGAACTGGAACTTAAAATGTATAGCTTCTTGGCTGGGTGTGGTGTCTCACACCTGTAATCCCAGCACTCTGGGAGGCCGAGCAGGGAGGATAATGAGGTCAGGAGATCAAGACCACCCCGGCTAACATGGTGAAACCCTGTCTCTTAAAAGAAAATGTATAGCTTCCGAGAAAATCTATAATAACTTAGGGAAAATAAGCTCCTGTTAACTGTGACATCAATAGCAAATCAAAGGGAGAGCTTCTCTCCTACAGAAGCATAATAGCACTTCAGCTGACATTTCCCACTACACATGTATATTATTTTTAAAAGAGGAAAAAATTATCAAGTTGGATTTTTTTTAAGATAACAAATAATCAACCAGCAGTGGGAACTATGTCCACCCTCCAAAAGAAACCCACAAACCTCAGAAGTATTTCTTAGAAGTGCAATTTTTATTCATATGGCATGACACAAATACACACAGCGGTTTCCCACTGAAAATTTTGGAGAGCATATCTGTTGAAGATAAAAGCAAAATTCCAACCACCATACAAAATTGGGGAAGAATCTGCATACAAACTTTGAAAAGTAATTAAAGACAATTAAAAGAAAATGTAAATGCCACTTTTTGTAGAATGTAATTTTTCTTCAACTGGATACCAAAAAAAACAAGCAATGTAAGACTGAAGTTTTAATGCTATTAACATTTTATAATTTTATGGATTACAATTTTATTGAGAATTAAGCATTCAAAATAAGCAACAGTATACTCACGATGGTACGTATTTTGCTATTATTTGCAAGGCTCTGTGACATGTGTCAAAATTTGCAGGAAGATCTGCAAGGAGAAAAGTTGAGAGTATGAAGATCAAAATAAAACCGAAAGGTAACACACATGAAGCTAAAAATATATGCTGGCCAGGCACAGTGGCTCATGCCTGTATTTCCAGCCATCTGGGATCCCGAGGTGGGGGGAATTACCTGAGGTCAGGAGTTCAAGACCAGTCTGACCAACATGGTGAAACCTTGTCTCTACTAAAAAAAAAACACAAAAATTAACCCGGCATGGTGGCATATGCCTGTAGTCCCATCTACTCCAGAGGCTGAAGCAGGAGAATCCCGTGAACCTGGGAGGTGGAGGCTGCAGTGAGCCAACACTGTGCCACTGTACTCTAGCCTGGAAAACAGAGTAAGACTCTGTCTCAAAAAAACAAAACAAAACAGAACAAAAAAAAGTGACATACTTGAAGGTAAAGACACATGCTAACCAAAATAGAACAATTTATCAGAGAAATAATAATTTCAAGATTTTTCTCCACAACCATCAATGAAAACTGAAAGGACTAATTTTATAAATACTGCATTCAGGACAAATGACTGCAAATCAACGCTAAATATAACAATAAGATTATATCAAAGGTTTTGTCATTTGTTGTAGTCTACTTATTAGAATAGGTGCCAGTATATTTTCTCATTCATCATGCATTCTCTAAGACACAGGAGGTATTCTGTGCTTTACTTCGAGACAGGGTTTTGCCATGTTGCCAAGGCAGGACTTGAACTCCTGGGCTCAATCAATAAACCCACCTAAGCCTCCTAGGTACCTGTGACTACAGACACATACCATCCTGCCTAGTTCTACTTTGAGCCTCTTTTAAAAAAAATATTTGAAAACGTTTTTTTTTGTAGAGATGAGGTCTTACTATGCTGCCTTGAAGCGGGTCTCAAACTCTTGGCCTCAAGTGAGCCTCCTGTCTTAGCCTCCCAAGGTGCTGGGATTATGGGTGAAAGCCACTGTACCCAGGCTTTAAACCTTTTTATACTTACTATCATCTTCATCATCAGAATCTGAAACATCTACGTCGCCTTCCTTAATGATCACTCGGGCTTTTGAGGGAAAAAGAAAATATGTTATTCTGTCATTGACCTAGACAATGAACAGCTATACAAAAAAGCTATTTTTTCATAATCCAAAGTCAGCACAATGACTAATTAAATGTACAATCTGAAAAAAAGTTTTTAAACAGCTAAAAATTCATAGATGAGTTCTAAGACTTCATCAGAAGTTCAATAAAGCAAATTATAATTCATAAAAATCACAGCAACAAATCAATCTAGACACCTCCACAGGGGTTATTATGGGAAACATATGTCTACCAAACCTGGTGCCAATATGCACCTGGAATCTTTTTTTTTTTTTTTGGAGACAAAAGTCTCGCTCTGTCGCCCAGACTAGAGTGCAGTAGCACGAACTCGGCTCATGGAAACCCCTGCCTCCCAGGTTCAAGCGATTCTCCTGCCTCGGCCTCCCGAGTAGCTGGGATTACAGGCGCCTGCCACCACGCCCGGCTAATTTTTGTATTTTTAGTAAGGACAGTATTTCAGCATGTTGGCCAGGCTGCTCTCGATCGCTTGACCTTGTGATCCACCTGCCTCGGCCTCCCAAAGTGCTGGCATTACAGGTGTGAGCCACCGTGCTCGGCCACACTTGGAATCTTCCATGGTGGCAGTATCTCTCATGTATAAGGGGAAGGTAGTATTTTAATAAAGAAGTATTTAAAAAAAGAGAGAGAAAGAGAAGATTCCAAGCAAGCAAAGAGTGGTGACTTACGAGGCACAAAATGGGAAGCAATCATGCTGAGACATGGTCTGAGGAAAACAGTCTGTGCTGATACAAGATTACCAAGAAAAGCCAAATACTCTTCCACTACTGTTTGACTTCTGTTCAACCAAGGCAATCTCTAGAGTTGGGGAAGAAAGATAAAAGTGGCATGTTATTAATATAATATTTACTATTTCCAAAGTACTCAATTACATACTAGTCAGTGAAATAAATGGTGAACTTACCAATATAATACTGATAAGCTGCTCGAAGTCTTTTGTCAAGTACATGATAGAAGAACGAAATTCTAGCAGCCAGTTGATGATCTGGTCATCCTTAAGTTAAACAAAGAGTACTTTCAAAACCACAAATTCTCTAAGATAACAGAAACTTACAGCTATCTTATATCAATCATTTATCAAGAATATTTAGATTGGGGGGGAAAGGGTCACAAACTTGAAAGGAAATCAAAACTGGATATTAAAACAGAAAAAGATATCACAATAAACTTTCCTGTTTTTAAAAAGTAATCTAGTAACTCTAATATACAGGAAAAAGACTTAAGTGCAATACTTCAGCGTGATCACTTTTGTTTGCCCTTAAAATCACCTCAAATGCTGACACCTGGGGCTTTTAAAAACTACAAAGTTCTAGCAGACTCAAATATGAAAAGATCACAAAGGATCAATAGCTACCTCTATTTCCTCTATATTCACACTGACCAGAAAGCATGCTGATAAAACTCAGTCTAGGCTGATCAACTGGGGTCATGAATAAACATAAATTTTTCTAAACCAAAACTGTAGATGAATTAAAATATATGATGTGTTTTGTATAAATAATGGCTCCATTCCTCCATTAAATAATTTTCAGACAGGCCGGGTGTGGTGGCTCACGCCTGTAATCCAAGCACTTTGGAGGCCAAGGCAGACGGATCACCTGAGGTTGGGAGTTCAAGACCAGCCTGACCAACATGGTGAAACCCCATCTTAAAAAAAAAAAAAAAAAAAAAATATATATATATATATATATATATATTTTTCAGATAATCAAGTTATTGTTCACAATAGTGACATGAGAACTGCTAAATTTGAAAAGCAATGTACAAAATACAGTGTCAATTATGTAAAATATTAATATATTAATTATATTCATGCATATATATTACACAAGAAAAAAAACATTAAGAAAAAGCCCCTAATTTGTCAAAGAGTTAGACATATAAATAAAAGCAACACAAGGCCATACCTACAGAGATATTCATAGGGAGTTATCATTTAGTGAGAACACACCATATGCCAGGCATGGTGTCTGACACTACATATGTATCTTTTTCTAATCCTAAAAACTCTGCAAGATGTTTAGTTATTCCCATTTTGCTGTTTAGGAAGCTGAGACTAAGAGAGATTAATAGGCAATCTGCTCAACCAAGAAGCCAGTAAAGAAGCAGGTCCAAACCTGTCTGTCTCGGTCAAGGCTATCCTCCGTCCATTCTGCCACACACCTACTTCCATGCAGAGAAGGAACCGTCATGTTTTCCCCACTTTAATTCAGCTACTGAGTGCTTACTATGCCATATCTATGTAACAAACTCCCACAGATCAAACATTTTCTGATAAAATCCCAAGTACCGGCAGTAAAATAAATCACAACTCATTTGTACTATGGTAATTTCACAATGTTCACAACTGTTAAGGATAACATTCATGGTAGCTCACTAAGGCCAAAGGCACACAGAAAACAAGCTAAGTTAGTGCGTAAAAAAGATCTGTCCTCTTTTTCCACTAAAAACACTGCAACAGAACTACAAGGATACCATTTAAACTGTTCCGTTTTTAAAAGTCAATCAGTCGCAGACTTTGGTGCTTTAGTACTGAACTATTATTATTTCTACTAGCAGCCAGGAACAGTAGCTCATGCCTGTAATCCTCGCACTTTTGTGAGGCCAAGCCAGGAGGAGACTGCTTGAGCCCAGGAATCTGGGATGAGCATGGGCAACATACAGAGACCCTGTCTCTAGAAAAATTAGCCAGGCATGGTAGTACATGCCTGTGATACCAGGTGCTGGGGAGCCTGAGGTGGGAGGATTGCTTGAGCCTGGGATGTTAAGGCTGCAGTGAGCCATGATCGGGCCCATTACACTCCAGCCTGGGTGACAAAGCAAGACCCTGTCTCAAGAAGAAAAAAGGTCTACATGCAACACTCCTCTGAACTAACAGACACACAACTAGTGCACTTCTTGATATGTCAAAATACCAAGAATGAGAACTGCTGATACAAAATATAGTGGAACACAAAGAAAATGGCCCTTTGTATCTGGAAAAAAAGGCAGGGGTCAGGAAAAGCTTTAAAGAGAAAGTGATGCTTCAGCTGTCTTTAAACAGTCACAGAGTTGAGTCTTTTCTGGAAGTTCTTCTTACAGAGGGAAAAGTCTGTTTTAAGAAAACTGAAAGTTGTTTAGCATGGCTGGTGTGTATAGTGAGCAAGCCAACAGAGAATAAATGTGGGGAACAAAGCAGCAGCAAATAGACCACAGAGGGCCTTGTAAACCAGATCTATAATTAGAGAGATCTGGAAGTTTGAGAAACGGACTGAATGAAGGAACAGCCATCTGCTTAGAGAGAACCAGGGAAAGCTCCATTAAAGATGACTTTTCAGCTCAGCTCAAAGAACGAGCAAGAGTTTTTAAAACTATAGTAATAATGGTTCAGGTGAAGGTCACCCCCCCTAAAAAAAAAAGAAGAAAAAACCTATGGTAATAATAATAACAGTGAACACTAATATAGCACTTACTGTATGCTAGGAACTGTTCTAAGATTTTAACACTTAGCAACTCATGAAGACTTTAACATTTAGTAACTCATGTCAACCTTACTCCATGAGGTAGGTACTTCTACCGATTCCCACTTTACAAATGAGGACACTAAAACAGAAATGGGCAACTTGTCCCTGGTCACACAGCTAGTAAGAAGGGAGGCAATGTAGCTACAGCCCATGCTAATACAGGTAGCAAATAAAGTACATACAGGGGACCTCCTCCAGCCAGAAAAAAGGCACATACAAAGGTATAAAGATGAAAAGTGGCAAATTCCAGGAATAAAGTATCTAGAGAGAGTAAACATAAAACAAGGTTGCAGGCCACGTTGATCTTCATTTTCCATAGGCATGAAGTTTTTCAGTAGGGGAATGACATGCCTAGACATGTGCATTCTGGAGATAATTTAGGCTACACTGTTGAGGATAAATGGGGGTTGAGGGAGCCACAGAGGTATGAGATAGAGGAGGACTGGGAACACAGAGACTGCTAAAGAGGTTAGGGGAAGAATCCAGACAAGAGAGAACCAACAAAACAAGAAGGCTTCAGAGATTTTTTTCCCCAAAGAACTTGATCCAGTGAATGGATTTGAGGGGTACTAAAATTCAAGAAGACCCCAAGGTTCCTAACTTAATAACGTGGTAAGCAATGAACAGTTAAGCACACAAGTCTGCAGAAAGGGTGGGTGCGAGAGAAAGATTAAGAGTTTATTTTAAGACATGCTAAGTTTGGAGTATACATAATGATTCTGAGTAAATGCACCTAACAGACAGTTATGAAACAAGTCTAGGCTGGGTGCAGTGGCTCACACCTGTAATCCCAACACTTTGGGAGGCTGATGTTGGTGGATCACTTGAGGTGAGGAGTTCGAGACCAGCCTGGCCAAAATGGTAAAACCCCAAATCTACTAAAAATGCAAAAAATTAGCTGGGCGAGGTAGCACAAATACTCGGGAGGCTGAGGTGGGAGGATGGCTTGAACCTGGGAGACAGAGTTTGCAGTGAGCCCAGATCACTCCACTATACTCCAGTCTGGGTGACAAGAGAGAGGCTCTATCCCCAAAAAGTTAAAGTCCACCGAAATCAGTGTAAAAAAAAAAAAAACCACATACACACAGGTAACCTGTCAGAGTAATTACCACAGTGGTAAGAGTGGGCTTAAATGTGAGTGAGAAATGATAAGGTGCAGACAGTCAGCAGGAACAAAAATATCAGCTAACAATCACTGCCCTTCCTTTGAGTCAGAGACTGTTCTAAGCGCTTCTTGTATATAAGCTCATTGAATCTTTGTTAAATATTTCCACGTTTAAAGCTAGGCACAGTGGCATGCACCTACAGTCTCAGCTACTTACGAGGCTGAGGAGAAAGGATCATTTGAGGCCAGGAGTTCAAGGCTGTACTGCACTATGATCTCACCTGTGAGAAGCCCGGGCAACACAGCAAGACCCCATCTCTTAAAAAACAAAACAAAACACTCCGTATTTTTTAAATCTCTAATTGTTTTCTTGGTTTTACACAGTAGAAAATAGAGGCAGAGATGTTAAAACAATTTGCTCAAGATCACGTGCTGGATAACAATAAAATTAAAATTTTATCCCAAGCAATCTAACTACCATTGCCATGGTAATCAACTATTCTTTTCAAAATTGGGCAGTAAAGGATGAACAGTGAAACAAAATGTATTGAGTTTTTACTACATGACAGGTAAATCTTGAATTTGAAAGCATAGTTTTTTGTTTTGTTTGAGCTTTAAAGAGACAAGAGAGTTGCATGCAGCATGGAGGAAAGAGGTAGTAGTCTACTAGAAAGGAAGCACTGGAGCAGGGTTTCCCAGCTGCCACACAGGTGTCATGTGGGGCTGGATCAGTCTTGGTTATGGGAGTCTGCCCTGTGCACTGTGAGATGTTCGGCAGCATCTCCATCATTCATCTGCTTGATGCCAGTAGCACCCCTTCCTCTCAACTGTGACAAATAAAAACATCTGCAGCCATTACCAAATGTCTCCTAGGAGGTAAAACTGTCCCTGGCTGAGAACCACCAGATAAAAGTAGGAGAGGACCACGGAAAGAGCAAGTTCTAGAGGACAGAACGGGACCCAAAGAGCAAACTAATGTCCATATAAAGTGGCAATGATTTTGTTAATGATCAAACACAAAATTAATTACCTTTATGTCCGGATCCAACAGCTGGTTCTTCAGCAACTCAAAGTCATTTGTTTCACCCTTAACAAGAAGGGGAAAGAATTAAGTTATGTTTGCTTTTGTTTCCCATTTAGGATCAACAGGACTTTTAACCAAAGTTTAACATCAGATGAAATTATAAAAGGAACACTAACTTTCACACATCAGCCATAATGATCTAATTCAGGAAGATCTAAGAAAGTATTCACTCAAATGTGCATACAAATGGATATTACATATACACATCCAGTCATTTCCCTCTACTGCTGAGATTTAGTAGAAATGCTTCTAACCTACCACAAAAACAAAAAGCTCTATTCAGAGAACTGGCTTACTGTCCCAAAGTTGTGTTTAGGTTAAGTTCCTTAAAAATAAAATGCTGTAATTGTTTTTA
Source organism: Plecturocebus donacophilus (assembly GCA_004027715.1). NCBI lineage: Eukaryota > Metazoa > Chordata > Mammalia > Primates > Pitheciidae > Plecturocebus > Plecturocebus donacophilus. The sequence continues at coordinate 22,256 of PVKP010008519.1, read as the reverse complement.
ACTCTAGCACTTGCTAAAGTTAAAAGATGCTACGTAAGTAAAGCATGTGAAAAGGTGAAACCTCAGCAAAGACATTATTACTCTTACCTATGAAATAGACCATGGTGGAGGGAAAAAAAAAGACATTATTACTTTAATTTTGAAATGCCAGCATCAAACTATTATTAATTATTTGATTTCAACTGGTATCTAAATTCATCTTACTATTTTTATTGGTGTTTAGTATAGCAGCAATAGTTGTATTCTGACCTGACCAAAAGCAAACCTCATACATTATCTCCCTCTTACCTTTTTGTACTTCAGCAAGACTTCTGTCACGGTTCCACCAAACCGAACAGTTTTTCTTGGGGGAGAATTGAAAATATCGTTTTCTAATGCAAGCATATTTGAAATCCTGTGGAACCAAGATTAACAAGCTATTAAGTTCATGAAAATAATAAAAATTATAATAGCCAACATTTATTGAGCCAACATCATTCAGTGGGGCTGTTGTTAAGGCCTCTTTACTGCTCTCCCTGCTTCCACTTTTCTCCAACAATCCCTCCTTTGCTCAGCAATCAAAAACTGTCTTCCCACTGCACTTATACTAAAAATCCAAATTCTTAATGTGGTCTTTAAGGTCCTACATTAATCTGGCCAGGCTGGTCTCGAACTCCTGACCTCAGATGATCTGCCTGCGCCTTGGCCTTCCAAAACGGTGGGATTACAGGAGTGAGCCACCGCACCCGGCCTGGATTTTTGTTTTCATTCAAGTTGAAGCTCAAATGTCAGATGTTTTCCTCATGATAAATCTCAAATATTCATTTTCTCCCTTCTCCCTCCCCTATTACCCTGTTGTATAACTGAAATCATCGTGTTCATTTATTTATTGGCCTCTCTACTGCCTTTACCCCCTAGGCTGTAAGCTCTGTAGTAAGCAGGGACATTCGTGTCTTTGGATAAATTACTTGTCCCAGTATTTAATACAATAAGCAGAAGCTCAAGAAATATGAATCAGATTATGCTAAATGCTTTACAAGGTCTGCTTCACTTGCACAGAATAAATTAATGAAAAAACATAGCATCCTAATGACTCTGAAAGTTAAACGCCAAGTGTGCTATTGGGATTAGGGATTTTAAAAGCGGAAAAAAATAGACTGCTAAACAAATATGTGTCGAAACAAATTTCAAACCAAAAAAATTGTAATCTTTTATTAGCCATGATTGACAACATTGAGCTGATAAACGAAACAGCCCACAGATTCCCTTCGAAGAAGCGGGAAGGAAGAGGAGTCAAGGCGCAGAAGGCAGTAACCAGGCCTGGGAAACCACCAAGAAACATAGTCGGGAAAGGGGGCCTCCAGAACAGAGAATAAACTTACTTTTCCAGCCCCCTCCCACGTCTATTACCCACTTAGAGGAATGAGCTTACTCCTGCGAAAGTGAGATGGCCCTCGATCCCCTGCTCCTACCTAGCCATTAGCTTTGTCCCAGACCCTTTCAATCCGCTCCCCCACGCCGGGTCCTGAACTTTGGTCCGGACGCGCAGAAGGAAGCGACCGGGATCTTACCCGGTACTCGACTTGCCCAGCGTGTTGACGGTAGAGGCCGAAGCGGCCGTAACTCCCGGCAACCGCGTGTGAAGCAGCGGCGCCGCCATTGGGCCGAACAAACGCGACTTCAGCACCTACCGCCGGATGCGCGGTGCCTTCCAGCCACAGCCCTCTGTCCCGGAAGTCGCCCGAGCCAGCGCAACCTTCAGCCAATCAGGGCCCCCGCTTGAGGAGTGCGTATGCTCTTGGCGGGCTAGAGCGCCGTCAAAGTCAGCCCCTCATTCTAGTTGGAGGACTTGTTCAGCCCTGCGAGAAAGCGCGGGGGTAGAGACTTTAAGGGCCGGCTCCAGCCAGCCCTGAGGATTCCAAAGAAAGGTTGGAAGCACCCTGGAGGGGTTAAGCTGTGGCCGAGTACACGCGAGTGTTAATGTTTTGGAGTCAAAGCCTCCGTCAGTCAAATCGAAGAAACTGAAGCCCTGTGATTAACCCAGATCCTCACGGAGGAAAGGGGATTCAAACCCAGCTGACCCAGGAGCCTGGGCTCTATACTCAATGCAACACCTCACAGACATTCAAAATAACGTTATCTTCACGGAAACGAGGTCGACGAAGTGACCTACCCCAAAGCCTCAAGGCTGCGATGATGCTGGAATCAGAAATAACAGGAGTTTCCAAATGTCACCCCTTGGCCTTTTTTTTTTCCCCCCCTGAGGTCGAGTCTTGCTCTGTTGCCCAGACTGGAGTGCAGTGGCGTGATCCGGCTCACTGCAGCCTCCACCTTCCTGGTTCAAGCAATTCTCGTGCCTCAGACTCCCTGTTAGCTGGCATTACAGGCGCATGCCACCACACCCGGCTAATTTTTGTATTTTTAGTAGTGACCGGGTTTCACTATGTCATTCAGGCTGGTCTCTAATTCCTGACCTCAGGTGATCCACCTGCCTAGGCCTCCTAAAGTGCTAGGATTACAAGCATGCGCCACTGTGTCAGGCCAAACTTAAATTTTTAAAAGAAGGACACGAGTTAGCCAGACCAACAAAATAGCAATGGATGTTCTAAGCATAGGAAACAGGAAACAGCAGAGGCCAAGACCTGGGGACTGTGGGGAATGTAGAGGGAGAACAGGGGCTGCCCCTACCCTCTGGGAGGGGAAAAGGTTGCAACTTTGGAAACTCTACAGGCTTATCAAAAATACCCAGCCTGGGTGACACAGTGAAAGCTCATCTCTACAAAAAACTTTAAAAATGAAAATAATAAAAATTATGTGGGTGTGGTGGCACACACCTGTAGTCCCAGCTACTTGGGAGGCTGAGGATTGCTTAAGCCCAAGAGATAGCACCACTGCACTCCCGCCTGGGAAACAGAGCGAGACCCCATCTAGAAGTAAATAAATTTAATTAATTAATCAATTTTTTTAAAAAATGTGTATGTGTGGGCCAAGCCCAGTGGCTCATGCCTCTTATCCCAGCACTTTAAGAGGCCAAGGCAGGTGAATCACCTGAGGCCAGGAGTTTGAGACCAGCCTGGCCAACATGACGAAACCCTGTCTCTACTAAAAATACAAAATTAGCCAGGCATGGTGGCGGCACCTGTAATTCCAGCTACCTGGGAAGCTGAGGCAGGAGAACTGCTTGAACCTCAGAGGCAGAGGTTGCAGTGAGCCGAGATCAGGACACTGTACTCCTGCCTGGGTGAGAGAAGCAAAACTCCATCTCAAAAAAAAAAAAAAAAGTGTGTGTGTGTGTCTCCAGGAGTTCAAGACCAGCCTGGGCAACATAGGGTGGCATATACCTGTAGTCTGAGCTACTCAGAAGCTGAGGCGGGGGGACTGCCTGAGCCCTGGAGTTGAAGGCTACAGTGAGCTATGATTGCACCACTGTACTCCAGCCTGGGCAACAGAGCTATATCCTATTTCACAAAATAAAATACAACAATTTGGTTTGTTTTTTTTTGAGACGAAGTCTTGTTCTGTCACCCAGGCTGGAGTGCAGTGTCGTGATATTGGCTCACTGCAACCTCCACCTCCGGGGTTCAAGCAATTCTTGTGCCTCAGCTTCCCCAGTAGCTAGGATTACAGGCATTTGCCACCACATCCAGCTAATTTTTGTATTTTTAGTAGAGATGGGGTTTTACCATGTTGGCCAGGCTAGGCCGGTCTTGAACTCTCGACCTCAAGTGATTCACCCACCTTGGACTCCCAAAGTGCTGGGATTACAGGCATGAGCCACCTTGCCCAGCCAGCAATTTGTTAAACAAGAACCATAGTTCTGTTTTGCAACAGTGTAAAAACTGTCAGTCCTGAGTCTCCATTTGGTCCTTACTGAGTTCCTTGGGAATGTTGGACAGGAATCATCTATGTCTCAAGGACAGAAAAAATAATTGCACCCCAGCTCACAAGGCAAAGGTGAGTAAATCACCTGAGGTCAGGAGTTCGAGGCCAGCCTGGCCAACATGGCGAAACCCCGTCACTACTAAAAAATAAAAATAAATAAAAATTAACTAGGCACAGTGGCAGGTGCCTGTAATCCCAGCTACTCGGGAGGTTTAGGCAGGAGAATCACTTGAACCTGGGAAGCGGAGGTTGCAGTGAGCCAAGAATTCACTATTGCACTTCAGCTTGGGAGACAAAGCAAGACTCCATCTCAAAAAAAAAAAGTCTGAGTCTGAGTATGGTGGCTTCAGCCTGTAATGCCAGACCTTTGGGAGGCCGAGGCAGAACAACTTGAAGCCACACTGAGACCATCCGGGCAACAAAGCCAGACTCCGTCTCTACAAATAATACTTTTTAAAAAGTTACCCAGGCATGGCAGCACATGCCTGTAGTTCCAGTTTTTTGAGAGACAGAGGTGAGAGAATCACTTGAGCCCAGGAGTTGGAGGCTGCAATGAGCTATGACTGAGCCACTACACTGTCCAGCCTGGGTGACAAAGCAAAATCTCATCTCTAAAAAAAAAAAAAAAAAAAAAAAAGTTTGAAATGTACAAAAGAATATGTTAATGTAAGTTACAAAAACATAATTAGACTGTGTGCGGTGGCGTGCATGCCTGTAATCCCAGCTATTTGGGAGGCTGAGGCAGGAGATTTGCTTGAACCAGAGAGGTGCAAGTTGTGGTGAGCTGAGATCGTGCCATTGCACTCTAGCCTGGGCAACAACAGCAAAACTCTGTCTCAAAAGCAAAAAATAAAAAATAAACATAACGAACACCTGTGAATGTACCACCCAATTTAAGCAGCCAAACATTAACCAGGACAATTGAAGCTTACTGTGTGCTGCTCTTGGATCCCACCTTCTACCTGCTTTCCTCCCAAAAGTAGTCACAATCATGATTTTTTAAAGTCATTTTGGCTTTTCTTTGTGTAATTACCATATTTATACTCCTAAACAATGCACTATATTTACTTTTATTTCTTTTTGCATTTTATAAAGTTATTTCCCTGCTGTATTATACTGCTATTTGTTTTCAACATTATTATTATTATTATTTTTAGACGGAGTCTCCCTCTGTTGCTCAGGCTGGAGTACAGTGTCATGATCTTAGCTCACTGCAGCCTCTACCTTCTGGGTTCAAGCAATTCTCCTGCCTCAGCCTCCCAAGTAGCTGGGATTACAGGTGCCCAACACCATGTCCAGCTAATATTTTGTATTTTTAGTTGGCCAGAATGGTCTCAAACTCCTGACTTCAGGAGATCCACCTGCCTCGGCCTCCCAAATTACTGGGATTACAGGTGTAAGCCACCGTACCTAGCCAACATTATGCCTTTGAAATCCCTGCTGAACGTAGTTGTGGTTTATTTTCTTTGCTACACAGCATTCATTATATAAATATATAATGACTTAACAATTTCCCCATCACAAACATTTAAATTGTTTCCTCTTTTCTCCCTCCATTATGTAAATCACTACTATGAATAGTCTTTTTTATTTTTTTTATTTTTTTGAGACAGAGTTTTGCTTTTGTTGCTCAGGCTGGAGTGCAATGTCGAGGTCTCAGCTCACTGCAACCTCTGTCTCCAGGGTTCAAACAATTCTCCTGCCTCAGCCTCCCAAGTAGGTGGTATTACAGGCACCTGCCACCACACCTGGTTCATTTTTGTATTTTTAGTAGAGATGGGTTTCACTATATGTTGGCCAGGTTGGTTGAGAACTCCTGACCTCAAGTGATCTACCCACCTCAGCCTCCCAAAGTGCTGGGATGACAGACGTGAGGCACCACGCCCAGCATTTTTTTTTTTTAATAGAGAAAAGGTCTTGCTATGTTGCCCAGGCTGGTCTCAAACTCCTGGGCTCAAGCGATCCTCCCATCTCAGCTTCCCAAAGTGCTGACATTACAGGAAAGAGCCACTGCGCCTGGCCTGAATATTCTATAATAGTTTCCTGACGCATGTGTACCAGCATTTTTCTAGGGTGGAACCGTTGGTTGGAGGGGGCACAAAAGGCTTTTGGGAAAGGAGAAAGGAACAAATTGGATATCTACGATTGGTTTTCCTTTTCTTTTCTTTCCTTTTTTTGAGATGGAGTCTTGCTCTGTTGCCCAAGCTGGAGTATAGTGGTTCCATCTCAGCTCACTGTAACTTCTGCCTCCCGGGTTCAAGCAATTCTTGTGTCCCAGCCTCCCAAGTAGCTGGGACTACAGGCGCCTGCCACCATGCCCAGCTAAATTTTGTATTTTTAGTAGAGATGGGGCTTTGTCATGTTGCCCAGGCTTGTCTCAAATGCCTGACCCCAGGTGATCTGCCCGCCTCAACCCTCTAAAATGCTGGGATTACAGGTGTGAGCCCTCGTGCCCATCTACTGTTTTCTATTTAGAAATTGTTCATCTGGATCCTCCCTACCATTCAGCCATTTACAATACATTTGTTGAGCATAAAGAACAACTTTCTTGGCCGAGTGCAGTAGCTCACGCATGTAATCCCAGCACTCTGGGAGGCTGAAGTGGGCGGATCACCTGAGGTCGGGAGTTCGAGACCAGCCTGACCAACATGGAGAAATCCTGTCTCTATTAAAAATACAAAATTAGCCGGGCGTCGTGGCACGCGCCTGTAATCCCAGCTACCCCAGAGGCTGAGGCAGGAGAATCTCTTGAACCCGGGAGGCGACGACTGCAGTGAGCCGAGATTGCGCCATTGCACTCCAGCCTGGGCAACAAGAGTGAAACTCTGTCTCAAAAAAAAAAAAAAAGAAAAAGAAAAAAAGAGTGACTTTCTTACCCACAGCAAAGAGGTCACTGGAAGCCATTTGGTGCAATATGACCTCATCTCTTTAGCCAGTGTTGATTGGGTTACAAGAGGGTACTAAGAAGCTTTCCAAAGGCTGTGCCAATGTACACTTCCAGCAATATCTTCATTTTCTTGATACAGTCTTGCTCAATTGCCCAGCCTGGAGTGCAGTGGCAAGGTCTCCGCACACTGCAACCTCTGCCTCCCAGGCTCAAGTGATTCTCCTGCCTCATCCTCCAGAGTAGCTGGGATTACAGGCAAACGACACCACACCTGGCTAATTTTTGTATTTGTATTAGAGACAAGGTTTCACCATGTTGACCAGTCTGGTCTTCAACTCCCAACCTCAGCTGATCCGCCCACCTCAGCCTCCCAAAGTGCTGGGATTGCAGGCATGAGCCATTGTACCCAGCCCAAGCAAGATCTTCTTAAGCTTGAGTGTAACTCCTTATTTTCCCAAAGCACAGCTAAGACTAAGGGTTCCAAGTTTCTAAAAAGATTAAATGAAACTCTGAGCGTAATACAAGAAAAATACTGGCTGGGTGTGGTGGCTCAAATCTGTAATCCCTGCATTTTGGGAGGGCGAGGTGGGTGGATTACGAGGTCAGGAGTTCAACACCAGCCTGGCCAACATGGTGAAACCCCATCTCTACTAAAAAAAATACAAAAAATGAGCCAGGTGTGGTGGCAAGTGCCTGTAATCCCAGCTACTTGGGAGGCTGAGGCAGGAGAATCACTTGAACCGGGTGGCAAAAGTTGCAGTGAGCTGAGATTGTGATACTGCACTTCAGTCTGGGCAGTAACAGAGGAAGACTCTGTCTCAAAAAAAAAAAAAAAAAAAGGAAAAACCTGAAATTAAATAGCCTAATTTCCTGTTGCAGTTCTTTGGTCATGTCCATTCTTTGTGGAGCCTCTGTTCAGTCAAATTGTCCCGTGGGCCAACTAGTCTTGGTAGGATAAAAGCCTCCTTACCCAGTTTTGCCTTTCCCCAGAGAAAATAAAGTTGGGGGGGGTGGTCTAAGAAAGTAAAGACCCTCCCTCTCCAAAAACAGAAACAAAAAAAAGCAAGCAAGAATTAACATGCTACCTGCAAAGTCACCGCCCTGCCCCCAGGGTGACCTTTCAATTCACTGTGCATTGTATTGTTTGTAATATAACAAACAATATAATGAGCTTCTTGATTCCAGAATAAATTTTGCTTTACTGTCATCATAAACCCAGAAGACCCATTAAGCTGTTTTTCCAAAAGAGCAGTCTTTCCCTAGAGATAAATTTTACAACTACTTTTAGAGTAGCTCTGTGGGCTAAAGCCTCTTAGCGTGTAGTGTCAGAAACTAGGTCAAGCCAGCTTAAGCAGAAAAGGAGAATTTGTTCTAAGGATACAAAGATATAGTAAGGTACCAAAAAAGAATTTCTCATTGGCCAGTTTGGATAAGGTGCCCTGCTGTAATCCAGTCAACACTGGTAGAGAGGCGAGGTGACAGTACACCAAATGGCTTTCCATGAATCTTTGCCGTGAACTAGAAGGGATTAATTTATGCTCAAGCAATGTTTTGCAAATGGCTGAACGGCAGGGAGGATCCCGATGAACAAATTCTACATAACAAAATGAAGGAGCAGGTATCTCATTTGTTCCATTTTCCTTTCCAAAGAGTCAACAGTTATTTTATGAGTTGATTATCTTTATAAAAACTACATTCATTAACAAAAATGCAAGATCTCAACTATATATCTTCAGTTATATACACATGTATGTGTATGTATATTATATATTCTTCTCAAAGACAACAATTTAGAGTCTTCCTCATCCCAATCTCTCAGAGAAATACAAAGCAGTTTCTTAGACTTGGCATCGTTGAGATTTGGGGCCCACCAGATAATTCTCTGTCGGAAGGGAAGGGGGCTGTTCTGTGCACTGTAGGATGTTTGGCGGTGTCCCTGGCCTCTACCCAGTGGATGGCAGTAGCACTTCCCTCCTCCCCATGCAAAAATATCTCCAGATGTTGCCAAATGTCCCTGGGGGGACAAAACTCTTCCAAAAGAACCACTGGTATAAACAAATCAACTGGAAGTGGTGGCACTTCCACAATATGAGATATACGGGACACTTGATGTGGTTACAGTCAGGTGGAAACTGACCTATGAGGGAGATCGACAGATAGGTACAGTCTATCTGTTTATCTTCTATCTTGCAGGTATAAGAAAGTACCTGCTATAAGAAAGTAGCTGAGACTGGGTTATTTATAAAAAAACAGAAATTTTGGCCACGAACAGTGGCTGATATAAGAAAGTGCCCACTATAGGAAAGCACCTGAGACTGGATTACTTATAAAAAAAACAGAAATTTTGGCCAGGCACAGTGTCTTAACATCTTTAATCCCAGCACTTTGGGAGGCCAAGGCAGGCAGGTTACGTGAGCACAGGAGTTCGAGATCAGCCTGGGCAACATGGTAAAACCTAGTCTCTACAAAACAACAACAACGACAAAAAACAGCTAGGTGTGGGTGTCGTGGTGCACACCTGGGAGGTAGAGGTTGCAGTGATCCGAGATTGTGCCACTGCACTCCAGCCTGGGTGACAGAGACCCTGTCTCAAACAAACAAAATACCCCAGAAATTTCTTTCTCACAGTTCTGGAGGCTGCGAAGTCCAAGATTAAGATGCCAGCAGGATGGTATCTGATGAGGGCATGGTGGCCACTTCCAATATGGCACCTTGCTGCTATGTCCTCCCGGGGGGACCAATGCTGTGTCCTCACATGACAGAGGTACGTAAGGGCAATGAAAAGGACTAGTTTGTTCCTGTCAACCTTTTTATGAGGTCGCTAATCCCATGCCCTCATGACTTAATCATGTCCCACCTCTTAATACTACCAGACTAGTGGTTAACTTTAAACATATGAATTTTGGGGGATACATGCATACAACAGTAGATATACTATAGAAAAGAATAGTCCATAAATTTCCCAGTAGTAACACTTTGCATATTTTACCTCTTATTACTGGGAATATACTTTGTTTCATAAGGCTTTTTAAATTTTTCAAAACTGCAGCAAGTGCCTGATTATTTACGGCTTATCTAGTGGACTATTTAGTTCATTAATTATGTGCTGTACAATAGGAAAAAGAGAGACAGGAAATGACTTCTGCAGAGACTGAATCATCTTTATGTTCTCTATAGTAGTTGGCACTTAGTATATATTACATAAATAGTAGGCTGGGTTCAGTGGCTCATACCTTTAATCCCAGTACTTTGGGAGGCTGAGGCAGGTAGATCACTTAAGCTCAGGAGTTCAAAACCAGCCTGGGCAACATGATAAAATCCTGTCTCTACAAAAAATATAAAAAGTAGTAGGATGTGTTGGCATGTGCCTGTAGGCCCAGCTACTTGGAAGGCCAAAGTGGGAGAATGGCTTGAGCCCGGGAGGCGGAAGGTGGACTGAGCCGAGATCCAGCTGCAGCCTGGGCAACAGAGGGAGACCCTATCTCAAAACAAACAAACAAACAACAAACCAAAAAATCTCTCTAAGTCTCAAAATGGAAAGTTCTCCAAGATATATGTTAAGTGAGAAAAGCAAGGTGCCGGCTGGGCGCGGTACCCCACGCCTGTAATCCCAGCACTTTGGGAGGCTAAGGAGGGTGGATCACCTGAGGTCAGGAATTTGAAACCAGTCTGACCAACATGGAGAAAACTTGTCTCTACTAAAAATACAAAATTAGGTGGGCATGGTGGCACGTGCCTGTAATCCCAGCTACTCAGAAGGCTAAGGCAGGAGAATTGCTGGAACCTGGGAGGCAGAGGTTGTGGTGAGCCGAGATTGTGCCATTACACTCCAGACTGGGCAACAAGAGCAAAACTCTGTCTCAAAAAAAAAAAGAAAAGAAAAGAAAAGAAAAGAAAAGAAACCGCATCTTTACTAAAAATACAAAAATTAGCCAGGCATGGTGGCATGCACCTGTGATCCCAGCTACTCCGGAGGCTGACGCAGGAGAATCACTTGAACCTGGGAGGTGGAGTCCAGTGAGCCAAGATTGCGCCACTGCACTCCAGCCTGGGCGACAGAGTGAAACTCCGTCTTAAAAAACAACAACAACCACAACAACAAAAGAAAACCAAGGTGCTGTATGCTGCACAGTAAGTAAATACTGGAAATGTAAACACTTCATAAAGATATGATACATATAGTGAACCTAAGTAGGGAGATTTTACTGTTTAATTTTATGCTTTTTAAAAAATTTTATAGTATAGAAATATATGGTCATTGATTTGCAGTAGTTTTAAAATATGAAATAATAAAAAAAAAGAGAAATATATGGTCAAAGAATTACATTTAAAAATTCCTCCCTCACAGGTTGGAACCTAAAAAAAAAAAGAAAAAAAAAATTCCTCCCTCCTAAAAAATGTATTTTAGGCTGGGCTTGGTAGCTCATGCCTGTAATCCCAGCACTTTGGGAGGTTGAGGCGGGCAGATTACCTGAGGTCAGGAGTTCAAGATCAGACTGGCCAACATGGTGAAACCTTATCTCTATTAAAAATACAAAAATTAGCCAGGCATTACACACGCCTGTAATCCCAGCTACTCGGGAGGCTGAGGCAGGCAAATAGCTTGAACCAGGAGGCGGAGGTTGCAGTCAGCTGAGATCACGCCATTGCACTCCAGTCTGGGAGACAAGAGCAAGGCTTTGTCTCAAAACAAACAAACAAACAAAAAACATATATTTTAAAACATTGAAAGAATAAGCCAGAAAATTTCAGTGTTTTGATTTTTAAAAAAATTTTTTTGATCAGGCAGTCTCCTGAGCCAAAGTAAACTCAGAGAGACTCCCTACTGTTTTTAAAGTACACAACCAACTAATTCATTAGGAAAACTGCCTTGGCATGGTGGCTCATGCCTGTAATCCTGGCACTTTAGGAGACTGAGGTGAGTAGGTCTTTTGAGCCTAGTATTTGCAGATCAGCCTGGATAACATGGCGAAACTCCACATCTACAAAGAAAAAAATTAGAAAATTATAGTAATTTGTATTTTTCTCTCAGGGTAAGTATTTTCTGCTTCTAGGTAGACCATAGGAACCACCTGAAACTCACTAATCACAGTTCTTAAAAATGACCTCTACTCACCCAAGATAAAATCCAATAATATGATCAGGCACGGTGACTCATGCCTGTAATCGCCGCACTTTGGGAGGCTGAGCCGGGCGGATCACGAGATCAAGAGATTGTGACCATCCTTGCCAGCATGGTGAAACCCCATCTCTACTAAAAATACAAAAATTAGCTGGGCATGCTGGCATGTGCCTGTAGTCCCAGCTACTCAGGAGGCAGAAGCAGGAGAACTGCTTCAACCCGGGAGGTGGAGGTTGCAGTGAGCCAAGATTGTACCACGGCACTCCAGCCCTGGCAACAGAGTGAGACACCGTCTCAAAAACAAAACAAAACAAAAAAACCCCAGTTATACTAGTATCAATTAGCCAGTGCATGATAAAAGGCTTTTTGTAGGCTGCTTCTGCAAA
>PVKP010008519.1:0-5000 GCA_004027715.1 Plecturocebus donacophilus | reverse complement strand
TTTTTTGAGATGGAGTCTCCCTCTGTCACCCAGGCTAGAGTACAGTGGCATGATCTGGGGTCACTGCAACCTCCGCCTCCTGGTTTCAAGTGATTCTCCTGCCCCAGCCTCCTGAGTAGCCAGGGTTACAGGCATGTGCCACCACGCCCAGCTAATTTTTGTATGTTTAGTAGAGACAGGGTTTTGCCATGTTGGCCAGGCTGGTCTCAAATTCCTGGCCTCAATCCCAAAGTGCTGGGATTACAGGCGTGAGCCTCTGGACCTAGCTAACCCTTGTTTTAGATAAGTACTTATCTAAATCACCAATCACCCAGGAACGTGTCCTGACATTTGATGCTTATTCCACATGATACCACCTATGTAGCATAAAATTTTAAGTATAAGTAAGTAAATAAACACTTGAAAGATTTTTCCAACATAAATACCCATGGAGCCTATACTTGGGTTAGAAACTGTTGCTAATGTCTAAGAGGACAGTTTTCAGCTTAAAACTAAATAAGACCTTAGCAATTAATCACTAATAATTGGCCTACTGCCATTACTTTATAGGAGTGGCCATGGGTAGAATTGGGAACTATGAATTACAACTCTACCTTGCTCAAAAGGGCTTCACAGGTATCCCAATGCTTGCAAGGATTAATGGGTTTTTATTCCCTGGAAAGACTCACTATCCAGGCCTATCTTACCCTGCTTACTTCACTTTCGGACACTCCATTATTTCTCTCTCTCGCCCTCTGAGTGTGAAGCACCCTTACCTATTGATAGCATCAGGCTACTCTTTCCCAAATGTGTCCCAACAAGCTACGGACTGTTACACCTCTGGACCTTTGATTGATTGATTGATTGATTGATTGAGACAGAGTCTCGCTCTGTTGCCCAGGCTGGAGGGCAGTGGCAAAATCTCAGCTCACTGCGACCTCCGCCTCCTGGGTTCAAGCTATTCTCCTGCCTCGGCCTCCTGAGTAGTTGGGACTACAGGCATGTGCCGCCATGCCCAGCTAATTTTTGTCTTTTTTAAAGTAAAAACAGGGTTTCATCACGTTGGCCAGGCTGGTCTCAAACTCCTGATCTCAGGTGATCTGCCCATTTTAGCCTCTCAAAGTACTGGGATTACAGGCATGAGCTACCATGCCCGGCCTGGACCTTTTAGTTGATGCTTTTCCCTTTGCACAGAACGTTCTTCCCATCTTCTTTTCCCGATGTAACACCTACCTACTTTTGGGTCCAACTCAACATCCTTCACCCAGACTATGCCTATACCCCAAACACTGAGTAGATTTCTATTATACTACATCGTGGTAGTAATTTCTGTAGCTCTCTCAGTCTCTCTCTCTCTTTTTTTTTTTTTTTTGAGATAGAGTCTCACCCTGTTGTACAGGCTGGAGTACAATGGCACAATCTAAGTTCACTGCAACCTCCACCTCCCGGATTCAAGCGATTCTCCTGCCTCAGCCTCCCGAGTAGCTGGGATTATAGGTGCGTGCTACCACACCCAGCTAATTTTTTCTATCTTTAGTGGAGACGGGGTTTCAACACATTGGCCAGGCTGGTCTTGAACTCCTAACCCTGTGATCCACCTGCCTTGGCCTCCCAAAGTGCTGGGATTACATGTGGGAGCCACTGCGCCCGACCTTTTTTTTTTTTTTTTTTTTTGAGACAGAGTCTCACTGTATTGCCCAGGCTGGAGTGCACCGCATGATCTCGGCTCACTGCAAACTCTGCCTCCCAGACTCAAGTGATCCTCCCACCTCAGCCTCCCGAGTAGCTGTGTCCACAGGTGCGCACCAGCACACCCTAGCTTATTTGTGTATATTTTGTAGAGATAGGGTTTCGCCATATTGCCCAGGCCAGACTCAAATTCCTGGGCTTAAGCAATCCACCTACCTTGGCCTCTCAAAGTGTTGGGATTACAGGTATGAGCCACTGTGCCCAGTCTGTATCTGTCTCTATTAATAGATGGTGAGTGCTTGGAAGGCACAGACACTGTATTTAGGTATGAATCCCCAGTACCTAATGTAATGCCTAGCACTTCCTAGAAATTCAGTAACTGACTTGTCAATTAATTAAGCATTTGAAGGGTATCGTGTAGCTCTTCCTGTCAAAAAGATAATTCTTCCACTGGACTGCTAAGGAGCCTACCCCTTCTCTTTCATTGCCTCAAATTCTTTCCTCTTTAACATTATTCCTTTAATTTACAGAACAAAGACTACAAAACTTTCTGCTGGCAAGGTCTGCTTCCTTTCATCTTTATTTCTGTTTACCTTATTCCTGGCACTTAGCTCCAGTCTTCAATAATTGCTTAGAGAATTACTTCAATCATATAAACTACTTGAGAGAATAAAATGAAGAGGAAAAACCATGATTTCTTGCAGTTTCACTAAGTCATTTCCTTCTGCAATTGTGATTTTTTTGGTGTTTTGCTCTCTTCTGTCCTTTTAAAAAATAGAAATAACTATAAATCATTGAATATATCTTATGTCAAATCCAAGCATTCAAACTGTACAAAACTAAAGTAGCCAAAATGCTTTGCCCCTACAGATTATCTATAGAATACATGCATGGATATATCTAGACAGAGAATGTATACACATTCTCTTAAAGGAGATTTGGAGAACATTATTTTTTGTTTTTGCTTTAAATAAAGATGGGGGTCTCTGCTGGGCATGGTGGCTCATACCTGTAATTACAGCACTTTGGGAGGCCGAGGCAGGCAAATCACCTGAGGTCAAGAGTTCAAGCCCAGCCTGGCTAATATGGTAAAACCCAGTCTCTACTAAAAATACAAAAATTAGCCAGGAACAGTAGTGGGCACCCGTAATCCAAGCTACTTCGGAGGCAGAGGTGAGAGAATTGCTTGAACCCGGGAGGCAGAGATGGCAGTACGCTGAGATCACACCACTGCACACCAGCCTGGGTGACAGAACAGGACTCCATCCCCCTGCCAAAAAGAAAATCAACAACAACAACAAACACACAAAGATGGGGTCTCACTATATTACCCAGGCTTGAACTCCTGGGCTCAAGCAATCCTGAGATTTGGAGAAAATCGGTAGAGTTTAAGCAATACGGAACATAGCATATTGCTCTGCCTCATTCCCTACAGTGGGTAATTTATGAAACAGAAATGGTGAAAGACCAGGAAATTAATACTCAGCAATGTACACTATTATGACACATTTAACCCACAGTAAAGCAGGGTCACCAATTCTGCCCTTCATATGACCTTTTCTAACTTTCTTATTGACAAGAGGTTGGGGAATTAAGTGGAACTCGTTTTCAAGAGATTTACCTATAAATTCATTAAGCAGGTTGGCACAAGGGGTCTTGCCATTTAGTAGAAAGCTCCTGTGATAATATAAATAACCAAATGTTTCACAAACCTCAGAATCATCCAAGTTTTACATGTACAATTTTACCTGTATATTGACTCACGTAAAATATAAATAAATATATTTCTTTTATTTGTTTATTTGAGACAGGGTTTTACTCCATTGCCCAGGCTGGAGTGCAATAGCACCATCTCTGCTCACTGCAACCTACATCTCCCAGACTCAAGTGATCCTCCCACCTCACCCTCCCAAGTGGCTGGGACTACAGGCACGTGCCACCATGCCCGGCTAATCTTTTTTTTGGTTGAGACAGGGGTTTCAGCATGTTGCCTAGGGTGGTCTCAAGCTCCTGGGCTTGGCCGGGTATGGTGGCTCACTACTGCAATCGCAGCACTTTGGGAGACCAAGGCAGGTGGGCCACCTGAGGTCAGGAGTTCAAGATCAGCCTGCCCAACATGGTGAAACCCCTCTCTACTAAAAATACAAAAATTAGCCAGGCATGCTTGCAAGTGCCTGTAATCCTAGTTACTTGGGAAGCTGAGACTGGAGAATCACTTGAATCCAGGAGGCAGAGGTTGCGGTGAGCCGAGATTGTGCCACTGCATTCCAGCCTGGGTGACAAGAGTGACACTCCTCAAAATAAAACAAAACAAAAAACTCCTGGGCTCGGCCAGGTGCAGTGGCTCATGCTGTAATCCCAGCACTTGGGAGGCCGAGGAGGGCAGATCACCTGAGGTCAGGAGTTTGAGACCAGTCTGGCCAACATGGTGAAACCCTGTCTCTATTAAAAATACAAAAAAATTAGCTGGAAGTGGTGCTGGGCACCTGTAATCCCAGCTACTCAGGAGGCTGAGGCAGGAGAATCACTTGAACCTGGGAGGCAGAAGTTGCACTGAGCCGAGACAGTGCCACTGCACTCCAGCCTGAGTGAAGATCGAAACTTTGTCTCAAAAAAACAAAAAACAAACCAAAAAAACTGGGCTCAAGCAATCCACCCACCTCAGCCTCCTAAAGTGTTGAGATTACAGGCATGAGCTATCTCGCCCAGCCAACAAATGTATTTTACAAAGCAGCCGTCACTATTGTAAAAAGAAAACCAGGATCACTTGGCACAAGTATAAGTTATCCATTAAAATAAGTTTGTAGATACAGATGTTATCACATTCTAGCTGGGTGCAGTTGTTTTGCCTACTGTAACATTAGGGAAGTGTTTTTTTTTTTTTTATTTTAATCTTAAAATCTGCTGGTTTTATAGGGAAGTGTTAAAGATCACTAAGCCTTGAATAGGACATCAAAAAGATTAAAAAAAAAAAAAATCGGCCAGCATGGTGGCTCACGCCTATAATCCCAGCACTTTGGGAGGCCGAGATGGGTGAATCACTTGAGGTCAGGAGTTGGGGACCAGTGTGACCAACATAGAGAAACCCGTCTCTACTAAAAATATAAAAATTAGCAGGGTGTGGTGGCAGGAACCTGTAATCCCAGCTACTCGGGAGGCTGAGGCAGGAGTGTGGGGTTCGTTCCCTAGTGAGGTCCCTCGGAATTGGACCTCGCCATACGGTGAGCTTGAGCCCGGACACAGTTTTCCGTTGGAGGCAGTAGAGCTATGGGAATGCTGGAACTGCAATCAAAGGATATATGAAAATAACTTTACTAGACAATGATGTGATG
>PVKP010008518.1:0-72185 GCA_004027715.1 Plecturocebus donacophilus | reverse complement strand
TTCGCTCAGGTCATTACAATGGCCTATAAGATACTCCATGATCTGCTCCCCTACCTGTCTAACCCCCGCTTCAGCCACTCTCCCTCTTGCTCTCTCTGCCGCAGCCACACCAACACCCCTGCTGCTCCTCAAACCCAGCAGGCTCCCTGGGCCTACAGGCCTCAGGGCCTTTGCACTGGTGGCTGCCTCTGCCTGGAACATTCCTCCCCCAGTCGGCTGTGTAGCTTACTCCTTTTGTCTCCACTAAGTCTTTGCTTAAATGTCACCTTCTCAGTACAATTCACTAGTCACATTGTTCATCAGATGTAAAATTGCAATATCACCATCACCTCCCCTGGCCTATACTCCCAATCCGCCTCACCCTGGTCAAATTTTTTTCCTAGCATGTTTTGTCTATTAACATACCATATATTTATTATTCCTTGACTGTCTCTTCCAGTTAGAATATAAGCTTGTTCACTGATCCTAAACCCTGAACACAGGCAGGGACTCTACAAATGCTTGATGAAGTAAATGAAATAACTAATTCACACAAATTACTAAAAGTACTTAAACAGTATCAGGTGCACAGTAAGCATTCAGTAACTAAGCCAGGTATAGAACCACAGATCCTGAGGGTCAGAAGGAACCCTGGAGGCCATCAGTCCACGCTCCCACCTAAGGCAGGAGTCACCTCTATAGCTTCCTTCAGAGTAGTCAGTGAACCTGTGCCTGAACGCCTCTAGGGGCAGTGAACTCATTACTTGCCAAGGCAGCTCATTCCATCTTGGAAGAGCTGAAGTATTCTTCCTTCCTTGAACGTTCCTGCCATTCAGCTTCTCTGAGTTTTTCCATCTGTAGCGAATTAGAATGGAAGGTCCCTCCCAACTCTATTTGCTTTTGACTCTGATTGAGGGCATTGCTTTTTGAGATTAAACTGCACAGACTGCTCCCTCCTCCTCTCCCCTCATTTCTAAGCAAGAGGCTCTTCAGCCTAGAACGGAGCTCAGAAATGCCACTTCCAGGAACCCTTATCTGGCCCAAGCCACCCATGTGTTGCTCAAGCTGCTAGTTTAAGCTTTGCTCCACTGTGAAGGGCCATATATACACACGGCTCATGACTAGAAATGCTTTCTGTCTAATTTCAAGCTCACTCACTATCATTTTCAGTCCAGTTTCTTTCAAAGCTGCTGCATACCACAGCAAAAACATAAAGCCCTGAAGTTAGGTCAACCTGGGTTTGGATGCCAGCTTGGCCCCTTCCTAGCTGAGGGGCACCCAGCAAATGTGAGATGGGGTCACACCTCTCTTGCAGGTGAGAATAAATGCAAGAGCTTAGCCCAGCCCTGGGAACATTACAGGCACTCGGCAGTGGCAGCACTATTAGGGTGACATTTGTGACTATTGTGCATGCTTGTCCTACCATAACACGAGCTCTTCTAGAAGACCTGCTCGACAGAGCACCATGTCCCAAGGAAGAGAGCTCTGAGTAGGGTGTCAAGAGACAAGGATTTGAGCTCCACTCTGTAACCACCTGGCTGAATGACTCTATGGAAATCGACCTCTGTTGAACTTGTTTTCCTTATCTGTAAAATAAGGTTTTAAAATATCCCTTTCTTATCATAAAAATTATGATTTAAAAGAAATTTTAAAGACATAAGAACATGCCTGTGAAATATTAAGTGGAATAAAAGCAGGTAGATACATAGTTTGGCGGTGAGATGTAAAAATGTTTTAGAAACTCTGAAGTACTCAAGATTCAGAGCTGAACCTAGAACCACAAGTGCAGGCCACAATTCTCTCCCGAGGACAGGGCAGAGGGGTTGGGGGGAGGATTTCCATAGTCCCGGCTGGGACCAGGCTGACAGATCCTCTAGCAGCCCGGGCACATCTCGGCTTGGCAGGCGAACAGCTCATCTCTCCCCAGCCCTATCAATCACTGAGTAGGGGACAGGTGCAGCTGGGCCTGGCAGCCTCAGGCAGGGACAAACGATTCCCCTTCAGCCCCAGCTGATTTGGGTGGGGGTGGATGCAGGGGAGAGGATGCTGTCTTCCCTCACAAGTCAGCATTCCTGCTGGGGTCAGACGGACCAAGGGTCCCAGGCCAGGAGGCTCTGCCTCGTGGTGGCGAGAGCACTGGACTTGAGTCAGCGTACCTGGGTTCCCCTGTGCTCCACTATCATCCATGTGTGACCTTGTGCTACTGCTCCTCCCCACGCCTCAATGTTCTCATCCATAAAACAGGGACACTAACTAGATCCTTTCCAGATTTAACTTTCTATAAGATTTCTCAGTTGGAGTGACCACCGGACATCCACGGAGCCCTGAGGGAATCTTGAAGAGTCCTACTCCTTGTCTTATTATCCAGTCAAAGAGCCACCCACACGACCTGAAGCTGGACATTAAGAAGGACTTCCTAAAAACTGCCAACTCCTGGAACCATGCCCACCCACTGCGTTCTCCAGCACAAATGCCTGCTGGGACCAGGCAGGTAACACAAGTGACGGATGAAAGCTGGGGGACTGGGAGGTCCCGGAGCAGGCCCACCTGTCCTGAGAGGGCTCCGCTCTTCAGCTCCAGCTGGCTGCTTCCATGCTAGAAGGTGTTGACAGAGCTTTCAAGGTTTCAAGAGAAGCCAGAAATCCAGAATTGCATATAAAACCTCTTACTGTTTAAATACTGGCAACTCAATTTGAGTTGTTAAGATACATGTGGGCCAAACGAAGACACGTCTCTGGGCCAAATTCTGCCCACGGGCTGCCAGTTTGGGACCTCTGCTGCAGACACTTTTGAACAGAAGATCTTTTCAGCAAAGAGGAGAGGACTGGATGACCTCCTATATAAAAGGATGTGAGCCCAAAGCCGAGAGGTTCCGATCTGGGATGCTGGCGTGGCAAAGGCCAAGGAAGACCTTCCCCCTCACCTTGGGAGGAATGAGACGCCTAAATTGAACACCAGGTTCAGTTTGAGTCTTGTCGGAGTAAACACAGCAAATTCAGCAAGGCCAAAGATAAGCAATAAAACTCAGACCTGGGGAGACATCTCAAAGGACGTGAAGCGAAAGAAAAAGGACTTTTTGTGTCTTCAGGACTAGACATAATGACCTGGTCATTATGAGGACAAAATCCTGGTCAATCTGAGGATCAGAATCCTCAAATTACAGGATGAGACAAGGATTTGACAAGGGAGACTTTCCGAAGGGGGAGACCTGTTACCCCTCAGAAGAGGCCATGGGAAGAGATGGAGGAACCTCTGTTCCTGGAGGCAGACCCTCAGAGCTGGGGGAGGCCCCCACGAGGCAGCCCCAGGCCCAGGCTCACTCACCTATGGAAGCTGTCCACCATCTTCAGGTGGACCCGCAGGTCCTTCTTGGTGAGGTGGTCCAGCATGCGGGCGTCCACCAGGCACTCCATGAAGTAGCTGCGGTACTGTGGGAGCCCCAGGCTGGGTAGCCATTCATTCCCAATCCACTCATGGTTCATGTCCCCATAGGCCAGGGTCTAGGGAAATGAGATGCAGGAGGTTATGGGAGAGGAAGGTAGAGCCGGCAGGCTGAGGCTGGTATAGCTAGTTGGGAGACGCATGAATCCATCCTCCACCCATGAGGGAGGAAGGGCAGTCCAGTACAATTTCAGTTTATCTGCACTAAGGAGGCTGGTAGTGGTGGGAGGTGGGGATTTTAAATGGAACTTTTTAAGATCTCGAAATGATACAATTCCACTCACTTATCAATTATCCATATTAATGAACAGAAGTGGCTATCCTGGCAGCAGCTAATATGAAATCCTTCCTGTTGACTCTGGATTGCATTTGTGGTATTGTGCAGCAGACGTGGCTTCCCGACTCTCAGTGAGCCTCAAGCCCGCTGAGCCGAGGGGAAAGGCTGTGTTGTTACAGAGAACCCGTCACGTGGCAAAGGAAGCCTGTCTCACTCAGGGACAAGGCTGGCTTCATGCCGGAAGCAAGGAAGTTAAATGCTGGCAGAAGATTGAAAAAACTAAAGGGTGGTGGCCTGTGCCTGAATAATCAGTGCTCACTCTCTAAGGCCTGAGCCTCTGCTCCGAGAACGCCCCAGGGCCTTTGTTGCTTTCCCATGCACACCCCACCCCCTGGTCCTGCAGGGCCTGTGCCGTGTGGATGTGGCCTCCTGATCTGGGCAGCGTGCTCCTTGACCACTCATCCTGAGAAAGCTTTAGTTTTCACCGTGACCCTACCTCACTCTTTCCTTACGCTTACTTGATATTTTCAGATGGAAAAAGTCTATTTTGTTCTCTTTCACAATGTAAGAGCTGATACTTATAAGACTATATGTGGCATGCTCATTATGAAGCATAAAATGAAGTGAGCAACAGTGAACACCAGCGAAGCTAAGCAGCAGAGCATTACCCCCATGTATTCTTTGCACACTGATGCTGTCACCACCGGTCCCCTACTGCCCCTCACAGAGGAAACCACTATGCTGAGTTTTCTGACTAATCCCTTGGTTGTAAAACATTGTTTTACACTTTTTACAATCATCCATGTATACTTCCCTAAACAACATATATTATTATTATTTTTTCGGATGGAGTTTCGCTCTTGCTGCCCAGGCTGGAGTGCAATGGCCCAAACTTGGCTCACCGCAACCTCCGCCTTCTGGGTTCAGGTGATTCTCCTGCCTCAGCCTCCTGAGTAGCTGGGATTACAGGCATGCACCACCATGCCCGGCTAATTTATTTATTTTTAGTAGAGACGGGGTTTCTCCATGTTGATTAGGCTGGTCTCTAACTCCCAACCTCAGGTGATCCACCCACCTCAGCCTCCCAAAGTGCTGGGATTACAGGTGTGAGCCACTGCACCCAGCTAAACAACATATGATTAATTTTGTTTGGTTTTTAGTTTTGGTATCAAATTCCATGCACCTGTTAGGATCTGCATTCTTCATTTAACACCCATCGGATGGGTCCCCCCATCACCTCTGCCAAGGGTGTTTTATGGTGTCAATGATTCAGCCAGTCTCCTGAACAGGTAAAACAGTGCTGCTCCCTGCTTCATTCTTCTTCACAGCTCAAATCACTATCCAATATTGTCCCTTTGTTTATCGAGACTGTCTTTTTTATCCCTATTGACATGGTTTGCTTACTGATATTATTCCTTTATTTGTTTACTTCCATGAGGGCTCGCTTTGTTCACTTCTATATCTAGAGAGCCTGGAAAGGCCTAATACCTATAAATGTTTGTTCATGAAATGGATGGATGACAGACCTTTGCTCAGTTCACCAGGGTGCCCGAGAGGGACATGGAGAGGAAGAAGACTCATACTAATCTAGGTCTCATTATTCCTAGGAAAAGGGTGAGACTGAGAAGAAGGGTCAGGAATGCAAGGGCCACAGCCCTCCAGGGCTCCTCGCCTGCCATCCTGAGAAACCAGAACAAGCAGCTAGAGGGAACGGGATGGGGGTGGGGGGTGCTCTGGTGGGAGCTGAGAATCTGTGTCCAGGGCTTTTCATGGGAAGTGAGATTCAGAGATTCCTGCTGGGGAGAGAACCTACTGGAAGAACACTCCTGGAGTTCTGGGAGCTGGTTCTAGACAGGGGAGGGGTCTTACCTGAGCCCAGCTGCCCTCCTCACTGTCCTAGCAGGAACAAGTGCAGCATTTAGGGGAAACAGGCAAAGTCAAGAAACCCATCAGCTCTACCCTAGGCCCCATGAAGGAGGGGAAAAAGATCCCCCAGTATCTGGCTAGGTAACTGGGGAAAGCTTGTGAGGATGGTTAAGAGAGAACACAAGGTTGGTGTGTGCACCCATGTTTGTGGTAAGGCAGGGCAAATAGGTGTTTGGCAAAAACACACACCTCCCAGGCTTGACTGGGAGCCAGGCAAGACGCCCAGCTCTCCCAACACTCCCCTTTCCTCCACCAGGGAGGAAGCACAGGGGCAGAAACTCTGTGGCTCAGGTCCACAGCAGGGCAGAGCCCTCCCAGCCCAACTCCCCTCCCCTGCAGCACACCAGCGGCCCAGGGCAAGCTTGTGACCCCTTGGGAAGGACCACACACATACCAACTGCTCCCAGCCCCACCCCTCTCCAACAACCCTCCACCCTAAGAGCAGATCACACATCAAGGATGCCAATCTCACATGAGATCTATGGCAGCCCACTCTGACTGCCCATAACCTTCCCCTCATCCTGTGGGCATCATCAGTCTTAACCCCAGGCCCAGGGACAAAGGCCAAGGACCAGACTCACTGTTTTAGTAGATGTTTCCAGAGTTTCCATCTCTTCATGGGTGACCCAGACGTTCCCAGAAGACTGCAGGCAGAGAGGAAACCTAGTTCGTCCTGGGTTGGGTCCCCAGAATCCCCATCAGTCTGGGCACCCAAAGGACAAGGACAAAGCTCCCTCCCTGGATCCTCCCAGGGGCCCAGCCCACAGCTCTGTACACTGTCTGGCTCTGGGCAAGTGGATAGCAGAAGCCACTTCTCTGTTAGCACCATAGCCACACTGCTTAGCACAGCACCTGGCACATAGAAGATGCTCAATGAATGTCTCCTGGATGAATAAGAATGCATCATGCTGATCTGGAATGGGGGCTGACCCCAATCATGGAGATGCCAGTCATAAAAGATTTCACCCCAGGGGCCCATGGAGCAGTCTTGTGTTGAGGTTAGAGGACCAAGACAATATCACAGATGCCCTCTTCCCTTTGTTTCCCCCAACCTGGCAACCATACAAAACCCCAGAAAGCCCATCCTGGGGACTCTGCCCAGAGACCTGGAAATTTTGGCAGAGTAGGGATGGGGAAATGGAACCCCATGGGTGGTATGTGAGAGGCAGGGAACCAAGGCTGCTGGGATCCTCCTAGAATCAATGTCATATCCTCCTGAAGACCAGAGAGAGCCCTTTGTAAGGATGGGAAGGAAGGGGCAGGACTCAATGCTGCATCTTCCCAAAGCCCAATAGGAGACCTTGCAGACACTGTTCCAGAACCTCTAAAAATGTCCCGGGCAAGGGAGAGGCCACTCACAGTCCTGGAGGTGGGCGGGGCAGAGGGGCTGGTCAGTGACACCATCTCCTGAATGGCCAGGCGGAGCTTGAGCCGGTGCAGGGCATTGCTGATGCCGATCTCCCGCTGGATCTCTGTGTCCGACAGGGCGGACATGATGGCACCACTCTTAACGTTGGCCCGGCAGGCTGCCACGTACCAGGCAGGCATCCCCACCCAGAGCTGCAGACACCGGGCACAGGGGCTGTAATTCAAGGCCTGGGCCCTACCACCAAAAGTTTGGCAATAGCAAGGGGCAAGGGCCAGGCCCCATCCATGGACTCAGAATACCAAATGCAGATCATAGGGATGTGGAGGTCATCAAATCCCTCTCTCTCCCATTTTACTGATTAAAAGTAGCATCACCTCTGTCCTCTGACTGGTATGTGTGTGTGTTGGGGAAGGGGAGAGGAGCTAAATGCTAGGTATGGCACATGTGCAGTTGGCAGAGGAGAAACACATTGTAAAAGTTCCAGGACACCACCCCTCTGCCCACCCCACACATCCTTCCCTCCAGACCCCTGAGTCGACTCTCTTGGCTCAGGCTTACCTCCAGCCAGGAGACCACAGTAGGACCATCCCACTGGGCAAAGGGCATTCCTTTTCTGCGGGCATCTTCAAGCAGCTGGTGTCTTATAGGAAGAGGAATAAAGACTCCCTAGTTCTTCCTTCTCTCTTAACTGTGCTTGCTCCAGGGACCCCTGGATACCCACAACCCTTGCTCCCCACCCTGGACTTCCTCTGCTCTACGCCTGAAGCAATATGACAACAAGAAATGGGACAGGAATATCTCTCCACCCCCAGAGGGTGAGAGGCTCTCTGCACGTGACCTGACACTGACTTAGAGATTTCAATCTGCCCTGCCAGAGACCCACAGGACCCAGGTGGCTCTCCCATCATCCCCTTGCCTCCTTCTCCCTCGGCGCAACCTAAGAACCTTCTCTCAGCCCTGCTGTGCCCACATGGACCAGGCCAACTCAATTCAGGAAGGGCCTTGCTGGGATCTGGGTCCCTTAGCTCAGTTTCACAGCAGCCCAGGGGAAGGAAAATGGGTGGGGGGCTGGGCCCCCCCCCCAGCAGAGCCTGGCCTGTGGCTCTTACTTCTTCTTCAGTCGCCGGTCCTTCTCTGCCTGGGTCCCCAGCTTGGCAGGCACCATAGGCTCCTGCATACTGAACTCGGAGTCTGTCAGCATAACTACAAGGAAAGAGATGTGTGCGTCAGCCAAGCCCTCTGCCTCTCCTCCCTTGCCTGGATCAGGGGTGGGGAACAGAAGCTGCAGGAGGTTCCTCAGCAGAGGACAACTGATGGCCTGATAGAACCACCCATTATCCCTGGAGTTTCTGCTCAATGTCCCTACATCCAGGCAGTCTCAGACAGCGGCATCAAGCGTGTCATCCCTAGTTCAGAGTCTCCCGAGATCCTCAGCACTGGGGGTGTTTTCCAGTCAGATGGACCCAAGTTATCCCACCCAGAATCCTAGACAGAACATGCCCTTCCTCCAAGCCAAAGGGCAAAGGAAACCCAGAGTCCCAGACACAGTGGGCCACAAGGCTCAGAGACAAGGATGACCCTGGCTTGGGTCGGGGTGGGGAAATTTGCACACTGAGAGGTGTGTCTCTGGGCCTTCTTCTCTGGGTGCACTCACTTGCACAAAAACACAAAAGGGAACATGTAAAGTTCTGTCTTTTACTAAACATCTCCTCAAATTGATGCTAGAACCCTACAGAATTCATGGCCAGAGAATTCTTAGAATTATTTTAAGTCCTGGTCACCCACCCCCAACAATGCACAGTAGGCAACAGGTGTGGGTAACCCAGAAACTGATCTGAGGTGCTGTCTCAGGTTTAGGTGCCAACGGGGTGTGGAGAGCATGGGAAATCATAAGACTTCACCCAAAATGCTTCTTCCCCTGATCAAACCTTTCAGCTTCCCCTGTCTGTGGCCAGCTCCACAACTCCCCTTGCCCCTGTGGACTGGGGAGGAAGAAGCTGGACCTCATTCTCTGGGCTGATGCTCCCATATCCTGAGCAGAGGTGGCCATGTTTCCTCCTCCCCTTTCCCAGACCACCCCTTTCCTTCACACACAGACCTCTCCCTGTCTCAGCGAATTCCTCTTTCTCCTTCCTCTTCCCCCCACCTCCTCCTCTCAAGCTGTCCCTCCTCCTTCTCCTCACCCAGCTAGCTATCTTCTGATTCACATCTTCTGAGGTGCAGAAAGGTCTAATTATGCATTTGGGTCCAAAGGTTCCTTTATTCTAGTTGATCAGTTCCTCCCCTGCATTAAATTCATCAGTGCTCCCACTGCCTCAGGGGAAATTTTAAACTAAAACAGATGCTGCAGGGCTCTTACAGCTGGCCCCAGCCTAGCCGTCCAGTCCCATCTCCCCACTCCTCTCCTGCTCCTTCTCAAATCTGAACATGCGTAAGTACACACAAAGCTCTCACAACCACAAAACTTTGCCTTTCCCAGACCACCCCCTCTCCCTGGCTGGGCTAATTCCTCTGTGGCCTTCACACTTCAGCTCAGGTGTTGCTACCAGAGGAGGCCACCCCTGTCACCCCCACCATTCCAGAGCCGAGTTCTGAGTCCCAGAAGCACCCTGGGCATGTCTCTATCAATAGATTGCTCTGGAATTGTCTCTTCACTTCTTCCTTTTCATTAGACACTGAGCTTCCTGAAGGACTGAACTATTGCTGAGCACCTGTTATTAAGCCATACAGCAGTTCCTCAATAAATGTTTGTGGAACAAATGGCTGAATAAGTGACTGAAAGAAAAGGAGAAACAAGAAGAAAAATAGAAAAGAAGAACTAGAAGAGGGGAGGCAGATGAAAGCTAACATTCACTGTGTACTCACCGCATGCCAAGCATGTACTAGAACTTTACACTACCACAGAGGTGATAACGATTCCACCCTTCCCTTCCTTGAGTTTAATGTCTTGAATTCCTTGAGCGCTTCCTTGAATTGAACACTTACAAAGCTATAATTAGGTGTTATCACATTTTGAGTCCCAGAGGCCACATGTACCCAGAAATAAATTCCAGTCAAGAACTGACTCTTCTAAAGAAAGAACCAAGATATTTCTCCCGAAGGTGCTGAGCACAGTACATCAGAAAACCTCCAAATTGAAAGAAACCCCAGAGGCCCAATCTTTCGCTCAATACAGGAGACCTTTCCACAGCATGCCAAATGAAAGCCACCCAGCCACTTCCTGACGCTTGTAGAGGCAGGAGCTTACCCCCCTCAGGAGGCAGTCCACCCTGCCATGAATAGCTCTGACCGAAAACTGCTTCTGCAGATCTGAAATCGCCTTCCTGGGGCTTCCCCACACTGATCCTGGGACGCAGGCAGAGAAGGCCAGTCCAAGTACACCTTCCTGCTTCTGATGCCCTGATGCCCGCCCAGACCTCCGTTCAGAAGGGGACAGAGACCGTGACCTGTGGCTCCATCCCGACTCAGCTGGATCAGCCTGCCCTTCTCCTTCTTCCCAAACAGGCGGCCAATGGACGACTTGATGCCCTTCCGCTTGGCGCCTTTGTGCAGGGAGTCCTGGCTGCTGTTGCTGCTGCTGGGGTTGCTGCCCTGATCCTCCAAGGCACTACAAGGTGACAGCCAGAAGGGGGCGGAATAAGAAGAAACATACTTAAGTGACAGCAGGAAGGATGGAAGTTAGACCTCAGGAAGAACTTCTATTGATTGTCAGAACTGGGGTGGGGGCAAGGGAGACACAGGAACTCCCTTCCCTGATGGCGTTTCAAAGAGAAGTAAGACATTGAGGAACCTGGGATGGGGGAGATGCGGTCCCTGCAGAGGCAGAAGAAGGGCGGAGGTGACCCTGCAGATGAAGAGACTAGAGGTGGGGCCTGCTCCACTCACCTCTTGCCTTCCTCCTGGCTCAGGGCTGGGTGGCCAAGCTTCTCTAGCCGCAGCGTCCTGGGTGAGGAAGGAGGAGAAGTCTCACATTTTATGGTGGCTTTATCCTCTCGGTTCTCTTCCCGAGACACTGGCGACTGAACAGACAGTGAAGCCGTCAGGGGATAGAGGGAGAGATCTCGGGCCTGCCTACCCAGCCCAGAAGAGGTGGAGGAGCGTGGAGAAGTGCAGTGGGGAGGCCCTGGGTGCCTCTCTGAGTTCAGACTCAGACTCCAGGGCCCTGGGGGAAGAAGCCGAAAGGAAAGGGCGCGGGAGCAGTGAACCCGTTAGTACCTGAGCCATCAGGCAGCACTCACCAGCAGCTTCCTCCTATGCTTTCTTAAATCACTGGGCTGCAAGAGAAAGGGAAGGGCAAGCTTGGACTCACCCTCTGGCTGCCCCAAAGCCAACCCCAGGGGAGCCCAGTGGTCTTAGGATGAGAAGATAGGATTCAGTTCCTCCCACAGCCCCAGAGAGAATATCACACCAGAAAATAAAAAGCTGGGCTAGAAAAACAAGCGAGGGCTTATTTCTCTGGAAGAAAGGAACAGGGGAGGGTGGTGGGCGAGTTTCTTAAGTAGTCTGGGCTCATTCAAGGGAGAGGGCAAAGAAGATATGACCTAGGCCCTTCCCAAACACAGAAGGACAGGTTGGTGGCCTGACATGTCAGGGTCTGCACACATTATGGGAAGAAGAAGGCAGGCCCAGCTGAGAACACGTAAATCCTACCATCTCTTAAAACCTCCCCTGCAGGCCCAGCTGAGAGCACGAGAATCCTACCCTCCCTTAAAACCTCCCCCACAAAAAAAAAAAAAAAAAGCCGGGGGGAGGAGGGCGGGCGCGGTGGCTCAGGCCTGTAATCCCAGCACTTTGGGAGGCCAAGGTGGATGGATCACAAGGTCAGGAGATGGAGACCATCCTGGCCAACATGGTGAAACCCCATCTCTATTAAAAAATAAACAATAAAATAAATAAATAAAACCCTCCCCCGCAGGCCCAGGTGAGAGCACGAGAGTCCTACTATCCCTTAAAACCTCCCCCGGCGCAGGGCTCAGTAATGCCAGGGCGGCTCCTCAGCTGCCTCTCACCAGCGTCATGATCCCCATTCGGTCCAGGTCCTGGGCTGCGCTGCGGGAGGTGAGCTTAGGTGTGGAGCGGCCGCTGAGTGGTGGGGACGCGCTGGCCAAGGACAGGGCCGTCAGAGAGGTGGGGATGGAACCGCGCTTGCGCAGCTGCTTCAGGTTTAGGGCCTCCATGCTGCCGCTGGTCACACGCGTCTCAATCTCCTCCGCACGGAGCTCCGTGGACTCCTTCTCTTCCTGAATCATTCTGGAAGGCAGGTAAAACCAGACCTCACCACTCGCCTCAGCCAGGACCAGCAGGGGGCAGTGAGGGCTGATGCCTGCACTCATCCTCATGCGGTGGACACAAGGCCCAGCAGGCAGGGTTTGTCCGTCCCACGAGAGCTTAAAAACATGTCTCTCTCTCTTGCTGACTTGCCTACTCCCTCCGTTTAACAAAAACAGCTACTGAGGAAGAAGGCAGTTTGGTCAGTGGAACATAAACACCCTGAAAATCAGAATTCTTGACCTACCCCTAACTACAGGGGTGGGCTTGAGTTAGGTATTTTGCTCTCTGTGCCTCAGTTTCCCAACATATGCGATGTCTGAAGTGGTGTGCAGTTTCCAAGCATAGGATTTTTAAATGATGCTGACCCCTGATGGGGTTTTCCCTGTTCCACAGAAAAATGAGAGAAATAATAAGGGTGTATGTGTGTGCATGGGAGGTACTCAGCAAGGAGTGCATGCACACACACTTACACACACAGTCTCACACTCTCTCACACACACACACACATGCTGCAGTAAAGATGCCCACTGCCTTTCACAAAGAAGGACTCACCTTTATTCTATGTCTTTCTTACTTCCAGAATGTTAAAATGTCCTTTCTTTTGCCAAATGATTGTGATAATAGATAGTCATTATCATTAATGTTTTACTTTGCAAAGCAAAAAGCTGGTGGTCCTATGTTTGTACCTTTCTGTGCTAGTGTGTGTGTGTGTGTGTGTGTGTGTGTCTTCTTTGTAACTGGTCTGTGCAATACACTGAACCATTGAACTGGATGCCCTGTACAGCTTGTAAAGCTCTGATACACTCCAGCTCAGATATTGCCCTGCTGTTTGTCACTAACATTAATAAACTCATTAAAAAGGCAGGATAAAGTGAAGGTTTCACAACTTTCCCTGTCACTGTTTTCATTTGATGCCTCATTAGGGACAGGAGGCATGGTGCAGTGGACCAAGTTCAGACTTGAGTTTGAATCCTGGCTCTGTCACTTCTGTGCGGCTTTGGGTAAGTCGCTTAACCTCTCTGAGTTTTTGTTCCTTTGTCTGTAAAGCAGGTATCATGCTGCCTACCTCAAGGACTGTGGTAAGACAGACAGTGACATTTACAAAGCTCTCACCCTGAGCTGGCCTCAGTAAGTGGGAGCTACACTCTTAGTGGTTATGATCAGCTGCAGGCCTGTAGGAACACAGCATGCATCCTCCTGAGCCCAGCATATCGCAAGCCCTGAGAGGGGAGGTAAAGCCTGAGAAGTCCACTGAGGCCCCGCCCTCTCACTCTGGCACTGGGCCAGTGGGCCTGATGTCCCACAAAGGGTCCCTGAACTGTGGTACTCTAAGTTGCAGTCATAAGATATGAGCAAATCCATATAGGATTTTTCCAACACAAAGGGCCCCGATGCCCTTCAAAGCACTTTCCAGGTCCTCCGCCTCTCCCCTAACCTGATTTCCTCGTTGATGGCATCCAGCTGCTCCTGCAGCATCATGGCCAGGGTCTGGGCATCTGAGTGGCCACTGGGGGAGACAACGTCCGTGGAGCCCACCAGACCTCCTGGCTCATCCTCATCCACGTCGGAGATCTCAGGGTCACTGTCAAAGGCAGGGGCGGCTGTCGGGGCCAGCATCCCAGGCAATGGAGAAGTCTCCCAGTCCTTAGCAAAGGAGGAGAGTAAAGGAGTCGTAATAAGACACCCAGATAACTGCAGAGCAGGACCCTCCCTACCTCTACACAGCAGCACTGACATCTCCTGGGAGCTGGTTGAAAATGCCACAGCACCAGACCTACTGATTCAACATCTGCATTTTAACAAGACCCCTGGGTGACGTGTTTGCACATTACAGTCTAAGAAATACTGCTCAAACTAATTGAAAAAGCTAGCTAGCAGTGGTTAAGAAGAGAGTCCAGAGAGAGACTGCCTTGGTTTGAATCTCAGCTCCACCAAATACTAGTTGTGCAACCACAGGAAAATAACCTCTCTGTGCCTCAGTTTCTTCATTTGTAAAATGGGGATGGTAAAGTACTTACCTATTAGATAGCTGTGAGGATCAAATGAGGAAAATACATGTAAAGCCCTTAGCACAGTGGCTGGCACAAAGCAAGCACCATATAAATGCTATCGGTTTCCATCCACACAAACTCAAAGGCTGACCACACCCAGGGAAGCAGAAAGGCCAAGCAGGCCTGACGAGACAGTCCTCAGAGTTTCAACTCATCACAGGGCAGTCTGGTCAACCCCGGGAGGCGGCGGCTTCTCTGAAATCATCCTACAAACCTATCTGGTGGATGAAGGACCGGAAGACAGAAAGGCAGAGAACTGAGCTGGGAGAGCCAGAAGAGCAGAGAAGGAAGGAAGGGGGCCAGGGACAGAAAGGTACTCTAACACCCATCTTCTAAGACCGGAGCCCCCTAGCCCCACCTCAGGGCTCCTGCAGTCTCTCAGCTCCTGGGCAGCTACTATGTTCTTATAAACAGAAAAAGTAAAGAAGTGGGGAGAGAAAGAGAAAGAGGCACCTTCAGACTGTGACTCCCCCATAAGACTAGGGGTTTCTCAAGGGCAAAAATGAATCTTCCCAAGACTAGGAGCTCCCTCTTTCTCCATCTATATCTTCTAATACCCCAGTACTCTAAATGCTATTTAGAGGACCTGGGCTCAAGACAAACCACAGTGAATAATCGCACTGTCCCAAAAGATGGAACTCGGCATTTTTCTGCTCCATATCTTTCCTCATTCTCCCCTAATCTCCCTGGGCAGACACAGACAGCATGAACTCACAGCTGCTTTTCAGAAGACTCCAGGTCCAGGGCCAGGTAACCTGTCATCCCTCCCTCATCCCCCCCGTGAACCACAGCTTTTGTTCCAGAAAGCTTGCCAATTCCATCTTACCCATGAAGCCCCTACCCTGACCACCAGACACACACGCCTGCACGCCCAGGCACACGCACACACACTTCAGTGGGGCCTCAGGGACTGGCTGGCTGCGTGCCAGCCCCACCCCTTGCCCACCAGGAGGCCAAGGCAAGGGGGGCACAGCTGTTGCAGCTGACGATGGCCTCAACCCCAGGGCTGCAGCTGTCATTGACACAGGGGAGGGAAGGGGAAGGGTTTGCCCTGCACACCAGCCGTCTGCGTAACTGGAGCCAGGCATGTGGCTGAATTGACCCCAAGCTCCCTGAGGAGACCCCTCCACCCCCTCACCTTGGCAGACTCTTCCCTTAATGCCGAGTAGCGGCGATGTGCACCTGGGGATACGTGGGTGGTTGTGCCCAGGGAGAACCGCACATCTGCTGCACTGCCCATGTGTGACCTGGAGCAGGGACGGGGGAGAGAAAGACAGGCCCTGAGGACTGAGAGCCCCAGCTCACCCCCAGTGAGCACAAAGAGTCAAGGGATCTTCAGCTCAGAGAAGTCTTAGTAGGACACGGAGCTGTCATACATGTCTGAAGGGCTGCCATGTAAGCAAGAGAGGAGACATGGTCTGGTGCTCCAGTGGTCAGAATGAGCCAGGGCAGAAAGTTCCAGAGAGCAGCTTTCCATATGGCATAAGAAGGATCTTCTAATGGCAAGGGTTGGCTTATGATGCAACTGGTGGCTTTTAAAAAGTTGAGATCCCCAGCAAAGAGGTATTGGAGCAGAGGCTCTCTGGCCATCTGACACACATGGCGCAGGAGGGCTCCAGGCACTGGGACAGGTTGGAAGGGATGATGTCTAAAGGTCTTTCTCACTCTGAGGGTCTCTGTTTTTTGGTCTTCTACCCAGCACTTTTCCTCGGGTCTCCCCATAATCTGGGCTGAGTCTCTGGTTAAAATTCAAGCCAGGCATACTCCCTATCCCCAGGAAGCTTTAGGAGGCCCTGACACTGTCAGAAACACAGGCTAGAGAAAACACTTTGAGTGCTCCAGGAGTCTATTCCAATCCTGAGATTGAGGACCCCAGCAACAATCCCGGGGAGTATCTGGAAGCCTCCCCTAGGCACTCCGTCCCTGTGCCTTCCTACTTGGAACCCTTGGGGGAGCCCAGAACAAAGGGATACAGTGAGCCTGCAGCAGACTCTACAAGGTCCCTGGAGGGAGAGGGAGTTCCTGCATATTCCCCTTTTCTCCCTCAACTCAGCTCCAATTCCATGAAGTATCCAGCGACTCTATAGTTGAACCCCAAGAATGCCCAACCATTATGGAAAGCCGAGCAGAGGCAAATGGCCTGGTGTACTATGGGCCATGTTTTACTAACTGAGGGGTTGTCCCTTCTGGTCAGGATGGGAGACATAGGAGAAATCCCAACTACTGTTACCTGTCTCCATCCTCTGCTTCTCTTCATACCTACATACAGTCATTCCCGGCGAACGTGGAGATGGCACTTAAGTCTCTACCACCCCAGACACCCATGGGCTTCTCTTCTTCAAGCTCAACGTCCCCTTCCCTATTTTAAGCACGGCCCCTCCACACACCCATATGCATATTTCCATTCCCCGTTCTTCACAGTAGTTCATCCTCACTTCCTGGATAGAGCAAGCACATGACCAAAGGGAACGACAGAGTTCTGATCTAAGAGACTTTGGTTTGGAAAGAAAACAGCCAAGAGCCGTGAGCTTGGGTGGCACCATCCACTTCAGTCTCCTCTGTCTTTACCCCACCTCTCTGGCCTGGGGACTGAGGACAGGCTCAAGGTCTGAGTTCAACACCAATCACTCCACAAAATGTGGGGGGAAATGCAGAGGTTCCCTAAACATGGGCCTAATTCAAGCATTAGGAGATAAACTCCATTTCTTACAATGGTTTCAACCAAAGGGATGCCAAGACCACAGGATTGCCATGGCATCTCAACTTCCGGTAAGGAAGTTTCCGATGCTTCACTCCATCTCTCCTGCTGCCTTTCTGCTCACTGCCTGAGCTTGGGTAGCCCTTGACTCTCAAGAGAACTGGAGTGAGTAGCTCTCACTGCCAGTGAGCTTTGCGGGACACGGGTAAGCAAGGGACCTGCGGACCTCTCTCAAGGGTGTGCCCTCTGTCAAGGAAGCAGAAAGCATGGCCTATGTCCTTCCACAGTGGGCACAGGGCACTGTCTATCTGATGACT
This sequence comes from Plecturocebus donacophilus, assembly GCA_004027715.1. NCBI lineage: Eukaryota > Metazoa > Chordata > Mammalia > Primates > Pitheciidae > Plecturocebus > Plecturocebus donacophilus. The sequence continues at coordinate 54,856 of PVKP010008518.1, read as the reverse complement.
CGCCTCTCAGCAGCCCTCAGAAGAGAGGCGCTCCCTTCCAAACTGCCCAAGTAAGCTGGGTGACTCTGACCAAGTTCTCCGAGCCTCAAAGTCCCACCCTGAATAGGAGGAGGACCTTGAAGTCCTGGGCGTTTTGTTTTTGGAAGGAAGTCTCCTTCCACAGGGTCCATCACCCCCTCCTGGCGCGCCCAGCCTCCGGCGCCGCCATACCTGGAGTGCACGCCATCCGCAAACGGCCCCCCTCGGCCCTTCAGCTGGTCCACCTCTTGGCGCAGCTTCTCAATCTCCTCAGACAGGCGGCCCTGTGCCAGCAGACCCGGGGTGGGGGTGGGGCCAGGGAGGGGCAGAGAGGGAGGGTAGGAGTCAGAGAAGGACAAAGAGGACGGCAGAGTTGGAGAGAAGCCGAAGAATGTACCACAAAGTCCAAAATCAGGGGCCCCAGGCCAGACCCACAGATGACACCGAAAGAGAAGAGGTCCAACCAGAGAGTGAGTGGAAGGATGGGCAGAGGGGCAGGGCCAGGAGGGGGTCCGCCTGGGGAGCGCTCTGCTAGCCTAGGCCCGCCAACCCCTCACCACTGCACAAACGCACAGCAGATGGGGGGGGGCAGCAGAGGGCCCCAGCGCCCTCCCAGACCTCACAGACTGAGGCTGGGACAGAGGTGAACCCTCCCAGAATCACCAGGCTCTGGCTGCACCAGGGTTTGAGGCCGCCCTCAAATCCTGGGGTGCAGCCCCTCACTGGGCCCTGCCTCTGCGCTGCCCACCTCTGCCCTATGCTTCCAGCCTCAGTTTCTTCTTTACCTGCAGGCAGGGATGCACCTACCATGATGGGCTCTAATGAGGAATCACGGAATAGAGTATGTAGTGCACTAACATATGCGCTAACATTGCCGGGTATCGGAGCAGTTGCGTGAAAAGCAGGGTGTCCTTTCCTCCCTGCAGCCTGGCCCTCCCAGGCTGGGTGGGGCTGGCCGCAGCCGGGTACCTTGTGATGGTGCTGCTCCTCTATCTGCCGCTGGGAGCTCTCCAACTCCTGGATCAACGTGTTCTGGGGGAGAGCAGCTGTGAGCCAGGCCCCCGCCTTCCTCTCCCAATCCGGACCCGAGCCTCCAGGTGTGCTGTATCAGCCCCACCTCTCCAGGCTGGCCAGCCGTCCCAGTGAGACCCCATCTGCACCCATCGCAGTCCCGCCCTCCCACCCCACACTAACCTCTGGCATCCCAACCCCGCCCCTCCAGGCACCTTCTCCTCCAGGGCTGCCATGCGCTCCTTCAGGTGGAGCTGTAGACGCTCGTTGGACTCGCTGAGCAGCCGGTCCACTGTGTCTGACAGCCGCTTGTTGTGATCCTCGTTCATCTTTTCCCGCTGGCGCACCTGCACAGCCACCTACCTCACACCAGGCCACCCTCACCAGAAGCCCCACCCTCTCCTGCTGGGGTTCGACTCCTCTCATCCTCTAGGAGCCCCTCTCTCCACTCTCCTGACCATCTCCTCCCACACCTGCCAGCCTCCTCCCGCCCTCTGTGGCTCTGTCCCTGGTCAGGTCCTTCCTCCGTGCTCCTTCCACAGACCACCCTGGGAGCGTGCCCTGGGGTGAGGAAGGGGCCTGTGGGCCCAGCCTGGTGCCCTCACCCGTGCCAGCTCCTGGTTCTTCTCCTCCAGCTGTCCTTCCAGCTGCCGCAGGTGCTCCTCAATGTTGCCATGCCGTTCTTCAGCCTACGGGCAGGGATGGGTCAGTACAGCCCATAGACCTCTGTTCCTCCTGCTCAGGCCCCATATCCCCTGCACCCTAGTGCCAGCGTGGCCCTGGGGATTGAGGCCCCTGGTACCAATGAAGCTCAGCCTCCACCTATCGTCTTGGAGCAGAACCTCCATCCCCACTGCCTTTCTTCCCAGGTACCCCAACACCTGCCAGGTCTCCCCTTCCTTTTCCCTGCTCAGGGCTTGCCTTAAAACATCCTGAAGCTAGCAGTTCATGAAACTGTAAATCCTCCTCGTGCTTCCAGACAAAGCTCCACTTGAAAGCATGAGCCACCATAAATCTCTATGCTTCCAGATGGATAGAACCACACTGAAGAGCATGGACTCATGCCATGCCCCCTGGGTTCAAATCCTGGCTCTTCTCACCACCTGTGTGACCTTGGGCAAGTTATCAAACCTCTATGTGCCTTCATTTCCACAGCTGTAAAATGTGGATAATAACAGCACCCAAGCCCACTGGACCTTTGCAAGGACTAAATGAAATAATCCAAGGCCAACACTGAGAACACAGTGAGCACCGAACAAGTGTCAGCCTCGCGTGGCTACTGGCCCTGCTGTTAGACCCGCCCAGGTGGAGGCGTCTCCCCTTCTGGTCACGGATGCCCAGAGATGGAGACACTCCTGTCTCTGCTGGCAAGATACTATAGAGAGCCACACCTCTTATAGCCAGGAAATCCTTCCTTCAGCTCCTCCTGCGATGACTCACTTGACTGTATGAAACATTCCAGCCATGCCTTCATGTTTTGGGAGATAACTAAAGCTGACTGCTCAGCAGCCCACACACAACAACCTCTGCTGTGATTTCAACCCCATCCTTCATTCCTTGAGGCTAGAATGACCTCTGAGACCATTCTGTCTAACACCACCATAGAGATGAGGACACTGAGGCCTGGTGAAGGCAGGGGCTGACTTTTCTCAGGTGGCAGAGCTAGTCACAGGCAGAAGCAGTGTTGGTCCTGGGTCTGCTGGGACACAGCCAGGCTGCAGTTCTGTCCTCGAAGCAGCTGAGCTGCACACCGGCTGGCCGGCCTCTCCCTTCCGAGCACCGTGCCTGGTGCTTCCTAAACACAGGTTTCCTTCTCGCCACAGGTTCGGAGAGAGCCACAGTGATCCCATATAAGGCTGACCATCTGAACACAAGGCTAAGTTCTTTTGATTAACCCCTGCATGTCTAAGTCCATGCATTTACCTGGCTCTTCCAGAACCTATTATGTTTACAGCCAGCATACCTCTCAGAATTACTACTGCATAAAGTATCCATTAAGTAAAATTATGTTCACTTTTCTTCATCCTAAAACTGCAGGATTCAAACAACCAGAAGTGGTCCCTAGCTCTAGAATGCTTCAATTTGGCAGTCAAAGACATACTCAACCTAACCCCCACCCCTCCCCCTTCAGGAATATATACACCATATCCCTTCTAAGGTTTCATATTCCCAGAGATGAAAGTCCTCATCTTTCTGCTCTAGCCCCAAATGAAAGTAAGTATTCACGACAACAGTGTAGATTATTAAAAAAAAAAAAAAAAAAAAAAAACCACTTTTCATCAACACAGTTTCATTTCCTTCAAGTACTTTTACATCCCTTCTTATGAAATTGTCACATCCCTGCAGAGTGATGAGGACAGAGATTACTCTTCCAACTGACAGTGACAGGCACAAGGCAGTGTGCTCCCTGGAGTCACACGGCGGGAAGCAGTTTTCTGGTTCCTGGCCCAGTGCGCCTCCCACGCGCTCCCTTCCCTGCCTGGCTCCCTGAGAGCTCAAAACATGGGGGACAGAGGCAGATCCCAGGCCCCTGGCCCACTTGCCTTGGTGAGGGCTGCAATTCTCTGGGCCAGCTCAGCCTCCACCTCTGGCAGCGTCTCTGCCCTGCGCATCGTCTGCTGCAGCTTCTGCTCTGCCACCTCCAGCAGCTCCTGCAGTTGTCGGGCCTTCTCCTCACACTAGCAACGTGGGGGTGGTGAAGTGATTCAAGAGGGAGCACTGAAGCCCCCACCCCTACCCCAGCCTCGGCAGAGAGCAGATGACAGGTCAGAAGCAGCAAGGGACAATCTTGGTTGTTGGCTGCCCAAGATGCCTGACTTCCCCTTTCAAAGGGCTACCTGCAGGACCCCAGGGGCTCCTTGGCCACTGCGTGTAGGTTCACGAGGACACCTCCAGGGCTAAGAACAATGCACCCCACCCACCCGCCCTGAGGAGGTACCTGGCGGTGCAGGGACTCCTTGTTGGCCAGCTCGTTCTCCAGCTTGTCATTGAGGTCATGGATGGATGTGGCCTCACGCTGAGCAGCCAGGTAGCGCTTCTCCAGTGTAGTAATCCGCTCTTCCATGTCCTCCTTCTGGGCCAGAGCCTGGGAGAAGAGGGGACAGGAGGAACGGTCACCAGCCTTTCCCTGCCCTCATCCTGTCTATGCCTCCCCACCCACACCTGGCTGACTGGAACCCATTAAGGGGCATGAGCTACACTCCCCTGTCATTTCTGGCCTTGGCCCACCCCTTCCATGACTGCCCCCAACAACGGACCCAGGCAGGTAGGCAGGTATTCAGTCTCACGCCCCCAAGCCCTTGCCTGGCCCTCCCTCCACACCCTTCACAATGAGGTCCCGCAGCAGGCCTGCACCCTCACGCACCTCCCGGAGGTCCCGCTGATGCTTGCTGCTCAGTTCCTCTGACTTGATGAGGTCCCGGCGGGCCGTGCCCAGGTCCTCCTCAAGTTCGGTCACGGTTGCTGTCAGGGTGACCAGTCGCTCTCGGGCCTGGCTCAACTCAAAGTTCTGCTTCTCTAGGAGCTCCTGCAGCTCCTCTACCCGGCCAGCATCCTCCTCCAGGGACAGTGAGCTCTGTGAGTCACAGGAGCATCCCACCCACCCCACTGCCCCATCCCAAGGGGTAAGAGGAGGAACAGCACACCCAGAGCAGGTCCCAGCTGTGCCCCCAACATCACAGCATTCCTCCAGCTACAGTTTCCTCACTTTGCACCCCAGGAGGTCTCCTGACAATGACCAAACACCTTGCTATCCTGTGTCTCTCTTGAAAAACAAGTTTCTACTTTTATCTGCTATGCCAGCCTCTTGTAACCCAGAAAGGGGCATGACTGGGGGAACAAAGGCTCAGAGACAGAAGGAATCTTGCCTGATGCTGCCACACAAGGCAGAGGGCACCTAACAATTCAAGTAGACAAGCATACGATGTGCCCAGCATGTGTTGGCACTAAAATAAAAATTTAGAGATTTCTTTGCAGATGGAGTAGGGAGAAGAAGAAAAGATAAGTGGGAATATTGGAGAAAGCCCCAGATTTAACTCAAGCAGTTAGTGAGCCTCCAGCCTCCCATCCTGGGAAACACATGACCCCTGCTACACAGCTCCTGTGACCTACCTTCCACAGGCGCTTCGGCCCCAGCTCCACAGTCCCTTCCTCATCTGCTGCTCTGTCCTGGACCCCTGCCCCCTGCTGCAGGGCAGACACCTGCAAGACACAGGCCCCAGGGCAATAAGTCAAAGAGGAGAGAACCTCCCTTACATTTCAGACCCTTCCCAAGCCCCTGCCTTGATTAAACAGGTGTCCCCTAGAAAGAGGTGTTCAGCCTAGCCTTGCCTAGGAGCCTTTAGCCGCAGCAGGAAGAAATCTGATGAGAAACAGAGTAGGGCACAGGCGTGAATCAGCCTGGACTTCCAGGGGCTGCAGACGGCGAGTGAGCAGTCAGCTTACCTGCTGGTGGGCACCTGCCAGCTGCTCCTCCAAGGTGGTGACTCGCTCCAGCGCTGCCCGGAGCCGCTCTCGCACCTGCTCAAGGTAACGGGAGATGGAGGAAGAAAGGGGGACCCCACCTGAGTCAGGCTGGAAGAGCCTGGGCTTTGTCTAACGAGCTTGAGGGCAGTGAAGGGCCTGCTAAGAAGCACATTTGCAGGAGAGAGCCTAACAAGAGGACTTGAAGTGAAGACAATGGTTGAAGGGAGCCAGTATTTCCTAAATACCAGATGCAGAAATCTCAGAGAAGGGATACATGGGAGGCTCCAGGCAGGCTGGCTGGAGGGGCGGGGGACTAGCGGGCAGATGGGCACCTTCTCATCCAAGGCCTTGTGGTGCTCAAACAGTGACTTGAGGGCCTTCAGCACCTCCACCTCACTGGAGACCCCCGAAGGTGACTGGGCCTGGCGCTTCACCACAGTCATCCGCAGTGACCGTTCATGGCGGGACACCAGGCACTCCAGATGTTCCAGAAGCAGCTAGCAGGGAGCAGGGGAGGGCGACAGGGAGGGCTGTAAGCATGTGCCCCAAGGGCTACAAGCAGGGCCCACGTGATCCCCGAGCAGACAAGAGTACAGCTATACCACTGTTAAAACACGGAAACCCTTCCAAACTGGCACAGAGCCGCTGCCCCAACCGATACTACACAAGCCAGCTGCCCGGCCTCTCCCCAGGACCCCAAGCTTTCTGTGAACCAGCAAGTGCAGGTGAAGAGCCCAGGACTGGTGGTTAAATGATGTGACTCTCACCCCAGGATGGGAGACAGGAAGAGGGAAGGATGGGGCTTGAGCTATGGCTGTGCCTGGCCCCATTCTTGCCTGCTTTTTCAGTCAAGGTGTTCACAACACACCCCCATACACACACACACACACACACACGGTCATCCCCACTTACCCGTGTGTTATTCCTTTCTGCTTTCAGCTCTGATATCTCTTCCTCCCGCTCTAGAAGCTGCTCCCGACACATGCTCAGCTCCCGGGTTAAGGTGGCAAATTCCTGAAAACCCCCCCAAGGCCCCTCAGTGCTTGAGGATTCACCCGCAAAGCAGTGTTCTGCAGACACAAGTCAGTGGTGGGATCCTCTCACTCATCCCTTACTTCCATTACCTCCCCAACTAAATCCCAGTCCATCTACACTGCAGGTCAGTAAACCTGCAGCTAGCATGTGTTTCTCCAGAGGGGGCCACATTTCTGGGCCCTCCATGCATTCCATGTGTTAGAATCCAAGGGAACAGAGTTGTACACAGGAGTGAGACAGTCACTGAGTCTGCTCTGCAGGCCCTTCCCCATCCAGCCACCAATATGACCAGATTACGTCCTCCCTCCCACTTGGCATTTCCATTTCTCCAGGAATTCAATGACATTTTCCTTTAGAAACTGATGGAGGAGAGTTCTGCGTCTGGTTTGGCGGAATAAGGTCCAAACAGAAACTGATGGATATGAAAGAGGGAAGAGAAGGCCGGGGCAGTGACTCACGCCTGAATTCCAGCATTTTGGGAGGCTGAGGCCAGTGGATTACCTGAGGTCAGGAGATGGAGACCAGCCTGGCCAACATCATGAAACCCCATCTCTACTACAAATACAAAAATTAGCTGCGCATGGTGGTGCACCTGTTTTCCCAGCTACTCCAGAGGCTAAGGTAAGAGAATCACTCGAACCCCTGGAAACAGAGGTTACAGTGAGCCGAGACTGCACCACTGCACTCCAGCCTCAGCAACAGGGCAAGACTCCATCCCAAAAAAAAAAACCTAAAAAAATAAAATAAAATAAAAGAGGGAAGAGAAAGAGGTTTTGAAGACAGTGTCTGCAGGAGTGCCTCAGGGAGCTCCTCCAGCCCCATCCCAGGGCTTTGCAAATTGCAAGTAGTGGGTAAAATAAGCAGATCCAAGGACCTACCTAAACAGGAGCAAGAGAGCATGTGGACCTGCCCAGTCAGGCTTCCTAGGAGCCCTGCTCAACCAGGCAAAGGCTGTGTCCCAGCTTCTGATGCCAAGGCACTTGCCCTGGCTTTACCAAATAACCATGTGTCAAGTATTACTTCTAGAGGGATCCATTTCCACACTGTCAGGCCCAGATGCCTTCAGAGACCTTGCCAGCCCACCCTCCTCAATCAGGACAAGCATACAGGGGTGAGAGGCTGCTCCCACATTCCAGGCTCATCATAACCTGTGTAACTAAACATCACCTCCTTCCAAGGAGGTTTTCAGATGAGTGGCCCAAACTCCGTGGATGTCTGAGCCCTGAGAGTGATGCAACAGGCCTCACCCCTGTCCTAACCTGCAGCCTCCCTCACACACCAAGGATTCATGACCAAAGGAAGAACTCCAAACCCCTCTCATCACTCCAGATAGGGCAAAAGGGGCTAGAGGGGTTGTGGGAGGGAACAAGGAACAAGAGATCCCAGAGCATGAGAAACCATGAACCTCTGACATTATTACTTGATTACTGCCTTTCTATCAGGGCCATGGCCAAAGGTGGTCAAGGTCAAGCATCTCATACTCCAGAAGCCCAGGCCTCCTGCTGCCTCATCCCTCAGCTTATGCACGAATACAATCACACTTTCACAGGCATACGCACTCATGTACACATGCTTGTACCCAGAGACAGGACTTGACAGCCTGCCACCCAGCCCTACATCATGACGCCACCACCAAAAGGCTGATGCTGTACCCTCTCCTGGCCTCCAGCTCAGCAGCTGTCTTATCTCCCCACTCACAGGATACCTGTCCCCTCCCTCCCCACCTCTAGCTTATCTGACACACTGCTGTCTACAAACCTCCCAAACCACAATGCTGTCTACAAATACAGGAGACAGGGTCTCCTCTGTCACCCAGGCTGGAGTATAGTGGCTCAATTTCAACTCACTGCAGCCTGGACCTCCTGGGCTCAGGTGATCGTCCACCTCAGCCTCCCGAGTAGCTGGGACCACAGGAATCTGCCATCATCCCCAGCTGATTTTTTGATTTTTTGTAGAGATCATGCTTTGCCACATTGCCCAGGCTGGTCTTGAACTCCTGAGAGCCTCCCAAAGTGCTAGGATTACAGGAGTGAGGCACTGTACCCAGCCTACAAATACAAACTTTTTACCTGGTTTTCAAACTTCTCTCTCGTGTCATTTCCATATCCCCTAAGACCCAGTCAACATGGATCACCTGCTGTTTCTAAACACCAGCATGCCCTCCTAATACCACATCTTGGCTCAGTGGACTCCCTCCCCCTGGAAAACCTCTGTCACCACCCGATGAAATCATAGCCATTCTTCAAAGCCCATCTCAAAGGATACAGCCTTGCTGGGAGCTTTCCAGACTCCCCAGTGGGAGGCTCTCCTGAAAGCCATTTGGAGCAGTGGTCAAGAACACCAACTTGGGAGTCCATCATTCAACCACAAATATGTGTGAGCACCTATCACGTACCAGGTCCTGTGCAGGTCACTGGGGACATAGTGACAAGAAAGACACAACCCCTGCCCTCATGGAACTTCAGCGTGGGAAGTCGAGTAGGCCTGGGATCAAATCTCAGCTCTGCCCCTGTTAGCTGTATGACCTTGAACAAGTTACCCGACCTCTCTGAGCCTCCTTTTCTGATCTGTAAGACAGAGGTAACAGTCCTCCCTCCAGGTGTTGGTAGGAGAATTAAACGAGCCAATGTATAGAAAGCACTTAGCCCCAGCCATCAAAGGCTGCTATTTTTATCACTGATACTGTGCTTAATAAGCCTTTTGGGCCTCTCTTATCTTCCTCTGCATTCTCTCTGGTCACATGGGTTGTGTGTCTCCTTCCTAGTCTATGAGCTTCTTGGGGTCAGGAACCAGCTCATTCACTCCAGGGCAAGTTCAGAGCCCCATGCGAAGTGAAAGAAGAGGGCCCCACCTCCCCATCCGGCTGCTTTACCAGGGCTCCATATTCTTGTCCAGCAAGCATCACTTCTGCTTCGGAAACTCAGCCACCCAGACCCAGCCCTGGTTCTCCTCCCTACACCCGGGAAGGGCCTGGCGCTGAGGCTTGAGCTGTTTGGTTCCTCAGGGCTGCCTTCCCAACCCCAGCAGCACCCTCACTGGGTCAGGGTGGGCTATGCCATGTGTCTAGAGCCGGCTTTCAATACCCATCTCTCCGCTCTTACGGACGGCGGAGAGGGCAGGATGTTCCCTCAGTCACTGTGAGCACTGCCTCACAGACACAAAACCTGCAGCCCTCTCTGGGCCAGGTTACCATGCCGAGTTCATAGCTTCTTTGAAAAGCAGCAGCTAAACACTCCAAGAACCAAATTACCCAGGCTCCTGCTCCCTCCTCCATCCCCAGAGGATGCACCTTGCCTAGAGTATCTACCAAGTGGGTAGTAAGTAGGCATCATCGGGAGCTCAGAGCCAATGCAGTGAGGGAGAAATAGGTGCAGTGCTGAGAAACCTGGCCTCTACAGTCACTGAGCCCCAGGATCAGTTCCTGCCTTCACCACATACCACCTGGATGGCCACGAGCAACTTACTCATTTCCCCCAGCTTTAGTTCTGTGATTTGTACAATGGGATGACGGTGGCAACAGCACCAACTTCAGAGTCATAAGAATTTAGTGAGAGAATCCTTACAAAGTGCCATAGAAAGGACACAGTACATGGGACTACAGGACAGCTGGTAGCTGTGTTGATGAGGAGTGCGAGACAGGATGTCGAGATATCCATCTTCTAGACTCAGCCCTGCCTATCATCTTCCATGTGATGCCTCTTGCTTTTTTCATCTGTGCAATAACGGAGCTGGACAAGATGATAACTAAGGCTTCTCCCGTCTCTACTGCCTGTGATTTCCCACCTGCCACCTCCAAGAATAGGGCACCGGAGAGGAGCAGGCAGGGAGGTTTCTTTCCAGTCTGGGATGCCACCTACTGGCCACCTGGGCTCACTGCAGCTGGTACCTATGGTTGCGTTTTCCTACCCACATCAAATTCCATCCATTTCTCCAGAGGAAACCAATTCCAGACTGAGGAGCTTGGGAGTAACAGGGAAAGAATTCAAGTAGAGAGATTAAGGAGAGTAAATGCTCAGTGAATTCCAATTGCTGATAGGCAAACAGACGCAGATGAGCTGAGGGCTCAGTGGATCTAGCAGGGCTAGGGGAGAGAAAGGGGTTAAGAGTGATGCAGGCCTTTGGGCCTTACCTGGGGGAGGGCAGAGTTAAGGTGGCGCTGGAGCTGGTCCCGCTCATGCAGGGCCTCCTGGAGCCGGCTCTGCGTGGCTGCCAAGGTCTCCTGACTCTCCCGAAGAGACTCCAGCAACTTCTCCCGCTCATCCAGCATGTTCACCATCAGCTGCTCAAAGTTGGCGTCAGCATCGGTGCCATGGGGGGGCCCCAGGGGATCCCCCTCGTTGATTGTGGGCATCACCTCACACATGGTGGGGGTGGGCAGGGTCTTCTCAGCGTCAGGGGACAGGGAGGGACTCTCACAGGGTTGGCAACTCCAGGGGAACCCAGTGCATGGGTCTCAGAGTGGGTAGTGCCAGGCAAATGGACAGGTGGGCAGGGGCTTCTCCCATGGCATCAGTTGCTTTTGCTCTGAAAGGGGCCTGGGGCCTGGAGTGCCCCTGTGGAACTGAGCCAGAAGGCCTGCCTTAACTTCTCAGGGATGGGGCTGGGTGCCCTCTGTCCCCAGACAAGCAGACAGCAGCCGAGTGTAGCCATGACAGGCAGGGAGAGCAGGGCTGGAAGAGAGCCCTTCTCTTAGACTGAGCACCGGAGCCTGGCAGAGTCCCAGCTGGGTCTAGCGACACCCATCGTTTCTGGAGGGCAGTGTGTCTGTGGGAAAAGAGACTGCTGTGAGTACCAGCTGAGTGGTGAAGGACATCAGGGGAGAGGGTGGAACAGAGGAGACAGGACCTGAACTAGAATGTTGGGGAAGAGAGGGAGGTGCTGGCTGGTGCATGCCCCTGCTCCAGGCTTACTCACTCTGATGGTGCCTCCTTAGTTCTCCCAAGGAATGCACATGCCTACTGCCTAGCCTCTGCCTCCCCCTGCTCCCCACAGCTGTCAGAAGTGCAGCCACAGTGGCAGTGGTTCCCCTATCCACGTGGCTCGCTGGCCAAATATAGAAATGATTCAGTCAGCGGCAGGGGAGCAGTCGGCAGGATGCCCAGAGTCCTCCTGAGACCTGGGGGTGGGAGGGGAGGAAACAGGGTCTCTGTGCCACCCCTGGCCTTTTCCCCATCACTTAAGCCAACCAAGGCAAGTGCAGATGGTTATAAAAAACTCTTAGTGGGAGTGGGTGGGAGTCCTAAAGGCTGGACTCTTTGGGTCATAGGAAACAGGGACAGAGTAGTTCCTGCCCTGGCCACTGGCACAACACGGCTAAGGGTTTGGAGAGGCACAGACTGGGTACTGGAGCAGGCAGAGAGCCCTGACCTGCTACACTGCCCATGATTCAGGGAGGAGGCTCTGACTCAGGTCATTCCCCACTTCCAAAACCTGCCAAGGAGGACAGCACACCGGCCCGGCAGACGGCAGGCTTGGATTTTGAGTTCACAGCCTCCCACCTTTGCATCAGAGCGGGGACTGAATGATGGAAAGGAATACTGGGGTGATGTGGGAGTGGGGGGTGCTATTCTCCTGGGGTGGGGCTACAGTGCGGCCCCTATCATGGCTGCGAATCTGCCCTCTCAGCATCGTTACCCATTGCTGACACTGTAGAAGTCATCAGCAAGGTCAGTTAGCATGTGCACAGCCTGGCTCTGCTGATGCCTTGAGCATGGCACAGGAGCCCAATGGTCAGGGCAAAGGAAGCCAGTGATGAAGTAACGCCAAAGTAATGAGAAAGGCCACTGCAGCTGGGGATTTCTCTGCCTATATTCAGATTCCAACCTCCTTGTCCACATTAGAAAGCTGCCACCTTAGTTGTTTTTCAGAGAGAACTGTGTTCAGAGGCCCCAGTTGCAGGAGAGAAAGAGTATGAAGGCCTCAGCACAGCAATGGGCACACTGGAGGTGCTCCATAAATGATGCTTTCCTTCCTTCCTCTCTCTCTTATCTTATGGGAGACACAGGGAAAGCCTTCTGTCCACCCTCGGGGTGAGAATGACAGGCAGACTAGGAGAGTCAGGGAGGACAAGAGGCATTAGAACCCGGTGTGAGGTGAGAGGTCAGACACTGCACAGGCCTGTGGCAGGACTGAACCCTGCAGGGGAAACACAGAAGAGCCAGGCCTCTCCTACCTGGACCCCTCCCCAGAGCACCGATGCTCTAGGCAGAAATGGGGAAAGGAAGAGGGAGACTGGGGAGCAATGTGAGGTAGAGATCAGAGGAAAGGTAGTGCACCAGCTTGAAAATTCAGAGCTCACACTCCTAACCCTTCCCAGAGGGGCACAGTAGTACAAGCAGGCATGTTGGCATGCACACACATATGCACATACACATACACACACATGCATGCACACATACACAAGTGCACACACACATGCACAGAGACAGAAATACAGAGACCTAGAACAGATACACACGTGGCCACATACACACTCCCATGCATAGAAACTGGACACAAACTCTGGTCAAGGGGATCCTTCCCCAAGCCAGACAGCTACCATGGAGGGTAGGGTCCCAGAAGACTACAGAAGTAAAAAGTAGAAGCTTGGTCGGCCTCCTCCTTTCTCCAACATTGCTGCTGCCAGGGCAGCCTACTCGCACCTCCCTGCCCCTCAGAGCAGCTGGGAGTGGAGAGGAGGGGCTGCTGCCCCAGTCTGGCCAAAGCTGCCATCTCCCTGATGCAGATAATGGCTGTTCCTCCAATTTTCCCATCCACCAGGCCCAGGCCCCTCCAACCTGAATGCTCCAGCCCTAAGGCTGAAAGGCCATATGGCCCCAGCCCACCTCCCCAAAGTCATCAACAACCAGGCCTACCTCCCCACCTTCCCCCACCCCTCCACACACACCAAGATGCCAAAAGAGAAGGCTAGGCTTGGGAAGGGGCTCCTTGTGGCAGAGGCCAACTTTGGAGAAGACTGTAGTGTGCCAGGAAGGAGCTCAGGTACCCCAGGAATGGCCCCAGCCCACCAGATTCCCAGGCAGCCTGCAGTGTAGCACAAAGGAAGAAGCCCAGAGCAGGGCCTCAGGAGATGGGGGTACAGTCCTGCCAGAGACCAGCAGGGCGACCTCAGGCTTGTTACCAGTTACTGAGGCCTTGGCTGCAAGAGGAAACCCACAACCCTGGTTTTGCCCACCTTAGAGGGATGAGATCTTGGATGGGCAATAAATGAAGAGTAGAAAGCACCCCGTGATTGCATGGGAGTGTGAATTACCTTAGTGTTGGCCGGCTGTGGGTGGAGTTTTTAAAGCTTCTTACAGGAAAGGGGCTGGAGCAGTTCTTAGGAAGGAAGAACAGGACCTCAGGCTGCCCACTGTGAGATACTGGCTATCTGGTCCAACTTGGCTCCCAAATCCTCCTTCTCATTTTAGCAAGTGAGAAGCTGGCTTGGTTGCGTCTCTTCTCACTAGCCCTTCCCTGGCCTCTCTCTAAACCAGGTGCCAGGGAGCAACTCCACTTCCCCTGGCCAAATGGCATCATGTAGAGCTGGTCTGAAGATGAGCCCAGAGAGGACTGCCAGGCAGATGCCCCTGAGATAACTGTCCAGGACCTCCTGCCCCTGTCCTGTCGGCTGCACGGGCACAGTGAGCAGAAGGGAGCCCTAGGACAGCCACATGGGGCACCTGGCTCCTCTGGCTCCAGGACCGTCTTTAAATAGTGCAATTATCATCTTAGCCTCACAGAAGCCTCCTCAACTCCCGCACAATTTCTAAGTAACAGTCACAGGTCCTGATTCAGAGGCGAAAGCTGCCAGTCCCCAAAGCAAGCATTTGCAAGGGGCTTTGTCGGGGAGGAGTGTGGGCAGGCTGTGAAACAGTGGAAGAGGGCTCAAGAGTGAGTGGGTGTGAGTGTGCATGTGTGGGGGGTTGGGGGTCAGACAAAAAGTAGGCCTTGGGCCTTTAGAAACACAGAAGAGGCAACTTGGGGGCCTCACTGGCATCACAAAAGTCACCCCCACCTTTTCCTAACACACAGGCGGGATGGGCATTATGGGTCTGTTGCTCTGGCTTGCCCCACCATAGGCCTGGCTCCCTCCTGCCTACCAGATGGCAGGCCCAGCCATGGAGCAAGCTGGACAAGGGTAAAGCTGCCAGCCCCTGCGGAGGCCACAGGCTGCAGCAAGGCTGCTAGGAGTGTCTGAGGGGCTATTTAGCTGGACAAAAACGGAGTCTCTGGGTGGCAGCCACAAGGGAAAAGTGGAGGGTCAGACACCGCCCAGCTGGAGGTGAGCAGGCAGGATCTGAGGAAATGGGGAGGGCGGGGGTATTCCAGAAAAATAACAATCGTCAGAGCTGCTATGAGTCACTCACATTTACCATGTGCCCAGCACTGTGCTGCCAAGTGGCATGGATTAATTTATTTTGATCCTCATAATTCTTTGCAAGGAAGATGCAATTCTTCCCATTTCACAGAAGTGAGAAGTGAGATGCAATGTCATATAACCAAGTCTACACAGCTAGTGAAACGAAGAACTAGGATTCAATTCATTTGTCTCATGCCAAAGAGGGGTAGGAGAAGGAGGAAGAAGAGAGAGGGTAAAGACAACTCCTTCAGGCTTCACGTCTCCTCCAAGGAATCTTCCACATCCTCATCAGGGTGATGGCAGCCAGAGGACAGCTCCTCTTGGCCTTCCCTGTCCCTCTCCTCCTCCAGCCTGGGGGAAAGCCTCTACACAGCAGCCAACATGGTCATAAGGCCCTGGGGTGACTGAAAGGCCCCACTGGGAGGGCCTGTCCACCACGCACCCATATTTCTGCTCCGAACCCCTAGCTGGCTCCACACCAAGTTGTAGGCAGCTTCCCTGAGTTCCCCACACTGCCCCCACTCCCATAGGTTCTGCAGAAACAGACACTCTTCTGAGCCCTCACCCTTGGGGCTCTCAGACATTCTCCCTGCAGTGGGCTGACAGCCCAGCTCCCCATGCCTCAGGCTATCCAGAAGCTTCTCTTTCTCCCCTGTCCAGCTCAGCACTCCTAGAATCCTGGCCCTCACTCATCCTCTCCTCCAGAAATCCAGCCCCACCTCCTCTCCTGCTGGTCCCTAGCCCTTCCCTAGCCCTGCTCACTGGCCTGCTCCCCAGGCCCACCTATAGCGCCTGTTCATCCAGCTCCTCACTGGCCTGCCTCTCATATCCCTTTCCATGTCAGTCTAATGAACTTAGATCGCCCTGCTATGCTCATCTCAACCCCCACTTCCTCCATGGAGTCTCTTCTGATCCCTCCAATGGGTGAGATCTGACCTTCCGCTGACCCAGCATTGCCCTCTAGTTATACCTGTTTTCATGGGACTTCTCTTACATCATCTCATCTGTAGACCCATCTCTGAGTGCTCTGACACTGGGCTCCAACACACATGGAACTGAACAGACCTGTGCTGACAATCATTCCAGGGCAGTCCATCCCTGACTGGCTTCAAACAAGGGGAACTCTAAAACGGGAAAAATTGGTCCAAGGCCTTGGAAGCATTCCTGTACCTAGCCCTCTTTTTTTTTAGATGGAGCGTTGCTCTGTCGCCCAAACTAGAGTGCAGTGGTGTGATCTCGGTTCACTGACATGGCCACTTCCCAGGTTCAAGTGATTCTCCTGCCGCAGCCTCCTGAGTAGCTGGGATTGCAGGCTCCAGCCACCACATCTAGGTTTTTTCGGTTTTGTTTTTGTTTTTTTTTTTTGTAGAGACGGGGTTTCACCATTTTGGCCAGGCTGGTCTTGAACTCCTGACCTCAGGTGTTTGCCCACCTCAGCCTCCCAAAGTGCTGGGATTGCAGGTATGAGCCACCGTGCCCGTTCTGAAAATTAAACCTTCTTGAGAGCAAGATGGGGGCTGCTCCTGTCTTGAAAGGCAGACTCCAGAGCAGCTGATGATTCCAAAGGCTGTCATGCCCACTGACCACACAGGTGACCCTGGGAAGATCCTGAATCTCTCTGAGCCTCCATTCCCCATCCTCTGTGAATGGGGATAACAGTACCCACCTCAGACAGCTGGGACAGAGGATTTCTAGAGTCAGCCTACACAAAGTGCTGAGATCAGCACCCAGCAACACTCGGTAAGTGTTCATGAACTCTCAGCACCCTAGGCTGCCAAAGCACCTCAAGGCTGGGCCCATTTGAAATACAGTAAGAAAATTAAAAATCTATTCTGGCCACAGGAAGCCATTCCCAGAGAAAAGACTCTTGGAAAAGCCCTACTTAAGAGTTTCTGACTGTAAGCCACAGATCCCTTTAAAAGCATCCAGTTCTCCGGGCCCCTGACAGGACTAGCAGTGGGACTTCACCCCTCTGTGCTTCAGATTCCAAGTCTGAAAAATGAAGATTGTAACACACAGTATGCTCTAGTGCTCTCACAGGTTGTCATGAGGCTCAAAGAGGTAACAAACATGAAACAGTTCTAAGAAGTATAAAATGCCACCCAAGCACAGGTTAGCACCAGCTGCCTAATACACTCAGCCTCCTAATGCCAGGCTCATTCAGGGCACAAGGGAGGAAGCATCTGTTCAGCCAGGCTCCCCTGGGCCTGAGTCTGTGAAGCCCAGTTCTCCAGCCGCTCCCCAGGAGTTAGACATGGGCCATCTCTTCCCAAGGCATGGCCTACCACTTGAGTGAGCACAGAACTTGGCTTAGAGGGTCCTGTTTTAGACATAAACCACTGTTAACAATCACATCAGAACACAGGTTTCACCTGGCCATAGGGTCACCCTCACCATCACCACCCTAGGAAGACTAATGTCAAACTAACAGGAAGGCAGGTATGGTGGCTCATGCTTCTAATCCCAGCATTTTGGGAGGACGAAGTGGGAGATTGCTTGAGCCCAGGAGTTCAAGACCAGCCTAGGCAACATGGTGAGACCTTCTCTCTACAAAAAAAAAAAAAAAAAATTAGCCAGGCACAGTGGCATGTGTCTGTAGTCCAAGCTACTTAGGAGGCTGAAGTGGGAGGAAGAAGGATCCCTTAAGCCTAGCAGGTGGAGGCTGTAGTAAGCCAAGATCATACCACTTACTCCAGCCTGGGTGACAGAGCAAGATCCTATTTCAAAACAAACAAACAAACAAACAAACAAACAACAAAAAAACAGCAGGGAAAGGAGAACTACAAGCCTCTGAGGCCCCACCGCAAATAGTTCCTCTTCTGAAATACCCAAAATTATAGATATCACACCTACGTCTTTAACTTAAGACTGGGATTTGCAAACTGAGCTTTATGACAAAGTACCTTTAGGGGCAGCCCAGGGCCAAAAAGAGGGTGAAGAGGTGTGACAAACTCAAAAGGCTCTAAATTCCCTCTTCTTACTCTAATCCCATCAACTCCAACCTGTCTGTTTTATGGGACATCTGATTAAGATTTCATTTGTATAAAAGGACTCCAAGGCCATGAAGAGGTTAGAAAATCCCTGGTTTAAGTATTGTCTACAAAAGGCCCCTGCTTTAATAAAAAAAAAAAGAGAGCTCTCAGAAAGGATGCACATCAGTGCAACAGTGACAACCTTGGGATGGCTATACAAGGAACATCGAGAGCCAACCAACTATTTTCCACATTCCAAATGTCTAACAGAGATCATATAGTCACCAAGCCAAAATATGAGTCTGTACCACCGAACACAGACACAGCTTTTGCTGAGCTCACATCATTAAGTACATTCCCAGAGAAAACCCTAGACATCTTCTGCTAATCAAAGCCATTAATCAACACAACTGTCCTCAAATAATATTTGCAGAAAAGAAACAAAGTAATAAATATAGCAAATTTGGAGAATAAAAATATTTCAAAACTAGACATCCATGTGGGACAAATATTAAACAGGGTCCTCTGGTGGTGAAATAAAAATGCTCAAAGGTCACTGTATTCATTGATCAATCCAACAGATTAGGGAGCCATCGCAGAGCAGAGAAGAGGACGGTCCAGAGTGCTAACAGGCAAGAGGTGTAAAAAGTCCAGAGTACAGAACTGCAGGGAGGAATGTAAGCATCATAAAAAATGTGCATGTGCATGCAGTCACAAAAGTTGGGGAGAGTATGAAAAGAGAATGGGGGGGTCATATGTCTTCATGCAACAGTGTGTGTGATCATGAGGATGCATGGTATACATGTGTGGCCATGAAAAAGGAAGAGAACCCAGTGCAGTAGTTCATGCCTTGAGCATAAGCCCTGGGCAGAGTGGCACTTTGGGAGGCCAAGGCAGGCAGATAGCTTGAGCTCAGGACTTCAAAACCAGCCTGGGCAACATGGCAAAACCCCAACTCTACTAAAAATATGAAAACTAGCTGGGCACAGTGGCATGCACCTGTGGTCCCCGCTACTCGGGAGGCTAAGGTGGGAGGATCAATTGAACCCAGGAGGTTGAGGGTGCAGTGAGCCATGATCATGTCACTGCACTCCAGCCTGGGCAACAGGGAGAGAGAGGGAGAAAGGGGCAGAGAGAGTATGTATTTGTGTCTATATGTCTATGTATAAAGGTATGGTCCTAAGTATGTGTCCTGAGAGCACAGGTATGAGAGCGAGTAGGTGGATATACTCATGAGAGTGTGTAGATGTGTGTGGTTATAAGTACATCAAGGATCGGACTGCATATAATTGTGGTTATGAGAACACATGTGCGAGTACACAGCCATGACAGTAAATGTGTATGGTCATACATGCACAAGCATCTGGGATTCATAACTTCATACATGCATGCTCACAGGAGCACATGGGGGCTGTGAGAGCTTGTGCAATTATGCATGTGTAATCACGAAAGTGTATCTCTGGTCTTGAGACACTTACGAGACAGCTTAAGTCCATGTGTAGCCTTGAACCTGTGTCAGAAGCTATGAGCGAGAGAGGAGGGAGGGATGGGGTGATAATGAAAGAATGAAAGCTCCACTTGCTGCAGGTGCTCTGCCCCAAACAGGACCAAAAATTTGGGGCACTCCACAACTAGCCTAGTTTGAGCTGAGGTCATGGAACTGGGGCCACCCCACCCTTCTACCTACCCCCACCCATCGGGGATACACTGCAGCATCTCCCAAGCCCAGGCCTCCATGTCCATGAGATTGCTGGGGTCACCCCTCTGCATGTTCCAAAATGCCCACTCCTCATGGAACAGCTCAGGCCCGGCCTCACTCCCCAGGCCTCCACACCCAGCAGCATTCCTCTAGGCCAAAGGAGAGCTGTCTTCTGAAGCAGCTGCTGAGGCCCTCTCCTATCCAGACGCACCTGCCATACCTGGACTCAGAAGGGCTCTCTGAGGTCACACAGGCCACCTCCCACCCTGTGTGGGAGTTCCTTTCACAACATCCCTGGCAGCCCAGTCTTTACTTGATTATCCTTCAGGAACAAGGAGCTCACTACGAAATGAGGAAGGCTTCATCATTCTAAGGAAGCTTTTTCTTAAAGTGAATGGAAATCCTTCTTGCTTTGAAATGAGAGTTATCCATCTGAAGACAGTGGCCATGAAGGCACATCAGGTACATATCTAACTTATGAGAATTCAACTCTACCGCCTGGGCAAAGTAAGCAATAAAAGCATCCAAAATCAAATCAGCTATTTCACCTGACACTCCACTACAAAATCATACCATGCATATGTACTCTTTGTAACATCACTGTACAATAGTATATACAGTACATATTTACATAATATAGAATACACACATACCATATCTATATATTCATATTACAGTTTAGAGTTACAAACCCATATGCCAAGCTTTATGAGAGACTGGGGGGCTTTCACTTCATCTACTGCCTACAGAACCTAATGCCTCCACAGGGATGTAACACCAGTGTCCTGGGTCCCCAGAGGCTTCCCTGCTCCAGGTTAAATATCTCCAGTAGTGAGGAGGCCCTGCTTCATGGAACCCAGGGGATCAGAAGACAGACCTCTTCAATTCAATCCAACGATCACTTACTGAGTGGTTTCCGTGCATCTAACACAGTTACAAAAGCAAGAGACATGTAAGACAAAGTTCACAGGCTACCTGAGAGAACACAGATTCACATGTAATCATTGGAAAGCAGTACAGAGAAGCATGTGGCCAAACATTCCGTCTCTGGCACAGCCGGGGAGTCAGTGCTGAGCACCACTTGAAGTACGACCAACTGAATTAACTGGTGGCAGTTCCTCCAGCTCTCTCAGAACGAAGCAGCCCCAGCCAAGGCCTCTCAACCACCAAGTGAAAGGCAGGTGGCTACTCCACGCTAGACCTGACTTCACCCGGGGGAACAGAGACACCTAAAGGAGTTCCCGAGGTTGCAGCACCCACGCTTCTCTAAAGGCAGAGCCATGAGCTGGGCAGCAATCATGCTTCTTGTGCGGTAGGTCAGCAGCCAGGTGACAAGAAGAGGGGAGGCCTCAGGCTCAGCCCGGTCCTGGAGTCTCCTGCCATCCTTGCTTAGAGTTCCTTTCCCCACTGCTGTTTCCCCCACCAGGCCTATCCCGGTGACATTCTCAGTTACCTCAGGTCCCTCCCAGTACAGCAAATGCAGAGGGTCCCCTAGAAGCAGCCCCTTCCACAGTACATCAAGGATCCCTCTGAGTCGTCCACTCTGCTGGCCACCCAAAGTGCCACGCTCCTGTGAGCCAGCACCGTATGCCCTCCAGAGCTAATTATAGGTCAATGAGCTAGCAGGCCAGAGGGGGACAGATGGTGACTTCATGTGGCTGCAATACACACTTGTCCCTCCCTCCAACCTCACTCCCTCTTCTCCATTTCTCTCAATTCCCTACGTGGGACCCAAACTCTGAGACAGCTTTCACTCCCTCAGTCCTCCCTGCTCCTCACCACTCCTCCTCTCCAGCATATGCACAAACACACACTCTCACGCATACACACACACACACACACACACACACACACACACACCTCCATACCACTCAGTTGCCACACCTTGTTTCTACAGCTACTCACCTGTGGAGCCAACACAGTAGGGCCTAAAGCCAGAGGAGAATGTCCTTGGCATTCAAAGGCCTCAGCTAGCTGCGCATATCTTAAAACCCCCTTGGCACCCAGCTGCCCGGCCCTGCTGAGCCTTCATCCCCACCTCATCACCACCACAGCCTGACTACTTGTTCTCTCACCTAGCTCTAGCTCTGCCATCCTCGGAGACTCCATGAGGACCTACAGGCCATCCCTGACAACTCTTTCCAACTCTAAGATTTCAGCAATCAACTCAGAGATGAGACCCAGGAACCTGGCTGCCTGCCATGCCCTGCCCCTCCAGACCTCCTTTACATCCCAGCAGCCAGACCTCATGCACTGCACAGTTCTGACATCATGGCATGCTCAGCAGCACACACCCTCACCCCACTGCATGAGAATTCCCTTCCCTACCCTCCTCCCTCACGTTCTTCCATCTTCCAGAGATGGCGTCTCCCACTATGCAGTGTCTAGGGCATAACCTGTAACCATTTTCTCATTCATTATCTCTTTACTTTGAGAGACTATTTACTCCAGGAAGCCTCCTCAAGCCTCAGGACAAAATCTGAGAAAATAATAACCAAGGGAAATCATTCAAGCTGCCCTTTTGCCTACGCAGCTTCCCTGGACTACCTGGCCAGTTAATAGTGGTAAGGGGTGTGTGGGTTGGAGTCAAGTTCAGACAGCTGTTTAAAAGCACATGAACACAGTTCTTTCTTTTTCTGCTCCAACAACAATGTAACAGAATGGGGGTGGGGGGAGAGGGAGATGTTAACAGAATACCTCCTATGTGTGCCTACTATGTGTACCTTTCAGCTGCTCCGTTGCTATAAAATGCCTTCAGAAGACGTCGCACATAGTATCTGGCATATAGTAGGTGTCCAGTAAATGTTTGCTGGATGTTGAACAAAGTACTAGGTACCAGATCCAACAACTCTGGAAAGGACTATGGGAAATCCCTGAATCCTGGCTCCCGGAGGGGGCCCTTAAGAAGCTCACACCAGGAGGGGATCTCCCTGCTAAGCGGAGCCTTCTTAACCACTTGCTTTCCACACAGAACGCCCAAACTCTCCTACTCCTCTCATGGAAACTACCAGTACACCTCAAAGGTGACATCAGCTCCTAGTGGCACCTTGTCCTGGATCCCTCCTCCTTAAAAAAAAAAAACCCACACTATGTCTCCAAGTCCTCCAACCCGACCTCTCTCTTCCCACCCACCATCAAAACCTCAGGATTTGTGC
Organism: Plecturocebus donacophilus; assembly: GCA_004027715.1. Classification (NCBI taxonomy): domain Eukaryota; kingdom Metazoa; phylum Chordata; class Mammalia; order Primates; family Pitheciidae; genus Plecturocebus; species Plecturocebus donacophilus. The sequence goes on along the minus strand of PVKP010008518.1, from coordinate 32,161 downwards.
TGGAAAACATCTCTACTGCGTGGACGTAAGTCAGCGCCCCGCTCCCACCCTCCCAGTTCAGGCATCTCTATTCCAGCCCTCTTTTCCTGTTGCGCCCACCCCTGTCCCCACCCCCAACAGGCCTCCGGTTGGCCGCTCCTTCCACCCCACCGCCCTGGCACTGCGGAGATGGGGGCATCTCTGGCACAGACTGAGGCTGGCAATTCGAGGAATGGAGAGCTAGCGACAGGAACAGGGGTGCTATGAGGAACGCTGGAAGAATTAAGACCCCCGCGAAGCGCGAAGACCTCAGCCCCTCAGAAGCTCTTGCCCAAAGGAGTGGGGCTGGCCCCGGTGCCTGGAGGCGCTTTTTCTGACTCTCCTGGAGGGGAAATGGGGGCGCAGTCTGCTCGTTTCCCACCCGGAGACTCCCCAACTCGGCCCCCTCCCCAGAAGCCGATGGAGAGGAGGGTGCACTCCACGCCCGCCCCGCAGATCGGGTATCGCCCCCATCCTCACCCCCAAGGGCACAGGGCACCGCAAAGGCCGGCGTGGGGCGGCTGGGGTAGCAGTACCGACGTCTGCCGGAGACAGCACAGACGGAGTCAAAAAGGGCTGTTTCCCGAAGCGCGATAGACGAGACCCCTCCCCAAACTGTCGAGGGGAGCTGGAGATGGAGAAAAGACGCATCCTACCCCAGTCCAGGCTCTGGGCGCTCACCTGTCTGCCACTGCCGAAGGCCGGGCGGCTAGGCTCGGAGGCAGCAGGGAGCCGCCCCCGACCAGGGCAGCCCGACACGTCCTAGAGCCGAGCCGGCGCCGAGGTAGCTGCAGCCTCCGCCGCCCAAGCGCCCGGCCGCGAGGCCCCGCCCCCTTCCTCCGCGAACACCCCCCGGGCTCCGCCCCCTAGGCGGAGCCGGGCCGCCGTTCCCGAGGCCACGCCCCCCGCCCACGAGCACTTCCAGTCTCGACACGTGACGAGAGCGCCGCTTTGAGGCTGCGCGCCATCTTGGTTGAGAACTCCGCAGACCGAGGAGGTGGCGGAGTGCCAGGGCTTTACCCCGCAGGAAGAGGGTCCCAGGGCCCAGGAGTGCTGAGACATTCTGCCCCTTCCTCTGAACTCACCCCGGTTCCTAGTCTAACAGCCTGTTCCCTAAGTTGGCCTTTGTCCTGGCCTTGTAATTGTTGTCAATGGTTTTTCACCTCACACTTGCTCCCTCCTGCCCATTACTTGCTTTTCCTTTGATCGCACCCACTTTTAAAGTGGGGAAACTCGATATCCAGATACTACATCTGTAGTATGCACTTCAGTGAATTGTGTCGCTTGCCTTCAGGCACCTGGCTGTTCTAACACTGTTACTATAAAATGAAGGGTTTGTCTATTATATATACATAGTATGAAAACAAGTCTCAAATGCCAAAATTTCTGACTGACAAATTTTAGCTAAGCCTCTCCATTTTCCTGAATTGCTCCCTTACCCTGCCCCCTGTGGCTATTAATGCATCTTTTCCATCTGCTTTGCAAAGTTTCATCACAGTGCCTACTCAATCCTTTACCAATACCCAGTAAGCACCACTAAAAGTGTGAACCTTTTTATATACATGCAGTGTGTTCATGTGTATGTATTTATAGATATATACACAGCATGTTCTACATCAGCAGCAAATGCTATAGTTGAGATCAGTGACACAACCTTCTCTCATTTATTTTCCACCCAATAATTCACCATTTGGCTTAATTTCCCTGCCTCTCTTTGAAGACAGAGAAATCTGGGTAATTCTGATCTGAGGGGTGATACATGAAGCTAAATTTGTGACCCTTGAACAGGACCTTGAACTGCACAGGGCCACTTATATGCAGATTCTCTTCATTCTCCGACAGCCCTGAGACAGCAAGACTTACCCCTTCCTCTTCTTTCTCCTCCTCAGCCTGCTCAACATGATGAGCCACCTAATGAACAGTAAATTTATTTTCTCTTCTTTATGATTTTCTGAGTAACATTTTCTTTTCTCTAGCTTTACTGTAATAAGGTATATACTACATATACAAAATACACATTAATCAACTGTTTATGTTATCAATAAGGCTTCCAGTCAACAGTAGGCTATTAAGTTTTGGGGGAGTCAAAAATTATAGATTTTTCAACTGTGTGAGGTCTGCACCCCTAACTCTCAGTGTTCCAGTTACCTGTATGTTGTTTGGCTAAAAAAGCAAAATCATGGTATATATTAAAAACAGCTTTAAGTTATAAAGCTTTATAACTTAAAGCTGTTTTTAACCTGTAGTCCAGAAAGTTCCAACTCTTCTTCAGGTGGTCTAGGGTCCTCACCAAAAGGAAATCCCTAAGACACTTCACATCCTGTCACTAATAAAGCATGCATCATGCTAGAAACGGCAACTCAGCCAATACAGAGGAAGGCTGAAGCCAGGATAACCACTGATAATACATTTTACCAAGTGTTTGTCAATATTGTGCTGAGAGCTGAGGTAGCATCTAGTACTGTATCTGTCACCATACCATGGAATTTGACACAAAAAACTCAGAGCTGAGTCAGAATACAATTATTACGCCAAATTTATTTCACCCCCTTTTTAAAGGTACTCCTAAGCGGGGACAACAATGCACCAAGATACTCCTGCTCCATGGCATCTTTAGTTCAGGCAACCAGGCACGGACTGTGCTTCTCTCCTCCTGCCTCAAAGAGGCAACTTTTGATTGTAGAGATCTGCAAAGTGCTCATTGTCCTTAGGCTTTTTTGTCTGTTATCACTTAAATGCCCAAATTCTGTTTTTGGCTGACCCAGGCTCACTCTCTGTGTGAACAGTTTTAATACCACCCTGAATGTGGGATAAGGTTAGCTATCAGCAGCAAAATTAAGCAGATGCTTTCTAAGAATATTCCTGGGGAAGATGGAAGATGGTAAGGAGAAACACACACACACACACACACACACACACACACACACACACACACACCAGTTTTGCAGTTTGCCTCACAAGATTTTCCTCCAAAAGATTTTCATTTTTAAAGAATACTGTCTTAATGCCCACCTCCTGGCAATATCCAGGTAATATCCAGCTCACTGGTTAATTTTGTAAAGCGGAGGGTGGGAGGAGAGAAAAGCAGCAAGGTTTTCTTCCTAGCAAAACAAAAAGACATTTGTGATCCTCTTCTCAGAGTACACCTGAACGGAGTCATCTGAACAACAGGAGGACATAAGCATTTCTGCATGGACGGAAGGCCAGGCTTCTGTAGGCACACAGGATGACAGCAGAAACAGCACAGCACAGTACAGGGCAGAGCAAAGTCGCTAAGTGCTTATGGTTCAAGAGGCTGGTTTTAACATGCAATGCATTTTGTTAATGACTTTTTAGCATAATAAATGCCTTTCTAGCAGTTCAATGCAAGTGTCACTATCCTTCCTGAAATAACATTCTTGGTTTGTTTTACATTTTACTTAGAAATATGTATTTAAAAGATCATTTCATCAATCTTCTATACTTTTTAAGCTGATCAGAATAAGGTATACCACAATCAACTTTTTACTTACCCTTTTACTTTATCTATGTACACTCTGCCTACTCCCTTTTAGCACCATCTACCACAAGAAAAATGAGACTCATCTTTTTAAATTATGGTATAACAAAAGACCTAGGTAAGAATCCTAGCTCTGCATTTACTGGTGTTACAGGTACAGTCACTGATTCTGTTTTCTCAACCATAAAATGGGAATAATATCACCTACCTTGCAAGACTGTGAGCAGTAGAGATACTATGTAAAGTTCCTAGTATAGTACCAAGGGTATAAAGTCATCACCACCACTATTAGCCTCATGCAAAAAAAATACCTAAAATCCAAAACTGGCAAAAGAAAATGTATGCAATAAGTATAACAAATTATTTTTTAAAAACGATACACAAGTCAATCTGGTAAGATTCTGAAAACCCTGTCACCTGCTTTATTTCTGGAGAAGGGTAAAAGGAGAAAATATTCACTTGAATTTGAGGGGGAGCTAAACTGGAAGCAACAATTTCAGGCCTCTAAGGTTCCTCTGATCCATAAGGGAATGCTGAAACTTCCTTGTTTGGAGATTCAAAGAGTTTAATTTTTCCCTAGAGCAAGATCAACAATTTTCAATGGGATAAAAGAATAAAGAACAAACTCAATAGCACCATATGGGGTTTTAACACAGAAAACAGGGCCACTCCTTTTAAATGCAAATTTTTACATTAAAATATGTTCATAAATTATAGTTGTTATTTTTCCTGATTTAACATTTCTCCCTCCCCTAACAGGAGCCCTAGAACCTGAAGAGCATGTGCATTACTAACCAGATATACAATCCAGCTGCCCCTTCCAAACTGGAATCTGTTTACTAATGGACTAGACTCGGGGCTGCTTCCAAGGGATGGGAAGCAGTAACTATGCTCTCAGGGAGAATGGGTACTGAGGATGCCACCAGTCAAAGAGCCGAACGCTGTGCACTGGGTCCAAGATGACTTGTACACCCTGTTCACTGCGCAGCTTCCGACCACCATGGACAGGGGAATCTTGGAACACTAGTCTCACTCGATGGTGCCGCATGTCCGTGCTCACATTGATAGTAAACTGAAATGGAAAAGCAAATTCAGTATCCAACTTACACAACCTTGGTTCCCAACAGCTCACTCTGAAATGAAATAACCCAAACTAATTTACACTGGCTAGGCCACAAGATTAATCTCTAAATTATAACACCAACACTTTTTTTTTTTTTGAGAGAGAAAAGGTCTCACTCTGTTGCCCAGGCTGTAGTGCAGTGATGTGATCTCAGCTCACTGCAACCTCTGCCTCCCAGGATCAAACGATTCTCATGCCTCAGCCTCTCAAATAACTAGGAATTTAGGTGTGCACCACAACTGGCTAATTTTTGTATTTATAATAGAGACAGGGTTTCGCCATGTAAGCCAGGCTAGTCTCGAACTCCTGACCTCAAACGATCCCATCTTGGCCTCCCAAGTGCTGGGATTACACTGGGAGGCACCACACCCAGTCAACCTTTGTAAAGACATAAAAATTTAAGGACAATTATATAAGGCCTTCTCAGCTTCACATATTTAAACTAGACTAAAGAAGGCCTCACTAATGAGCACTCTGGGAGGCCAAGGCAGGCGGATCACCTGAGGTCAGGATTTCAAGACCAGCCTGACCAAACACCCTCTCTACTAAAAATTTAAAAATTAGCTGGGTGTGGTGGTGGGCACCTGTAATCCCAACTACTTGGGAGGTGGAGGAAAGAGAATCCCTTGAAACCAGGAGACGGAGATTGTAGTGAGGCGAGATAGCACAGCATGGCATAGCACTCCAGCCTGGGCAACAGAATGAGACTCTGTCTCAAAAAAAAACCCAACAAAACTACATGTATGACACAATCTCAATTACACAGAATTATTTAAGAGCGAGACAGTATATACATATTAATATACATATTAAGAGAACAGTTCCCAAAAGATTAATTGCAGTTATAGGACAGTGGAAGTCTAAGTCAATTTTACTTTTTCAGTAAATTTAGGTATTATTTAAAGTCATTTACCATTTTAAAAAAAGCTACTTTCATTGTGGAAGGGGAATCTCATGTATTTCTGAATGTAAGCCTAAGATACAGAGAAGACAAATTACATGAACTCTCCAGTTGCCAAGCCAGTGAAAAATTTTTAAAACCTGAGAAAAATATGCCAGAGGCACATACATTGTTTACCAGTCTAAATGACTGGCCAAGCCTTGAACAGTGACAATATCACACAAAGGACAGAGCTAACCTGATCACCCTATATTTTAATATCCATTTGTAACCCCACATGCATGCCTCAAGATCCTGACATACAGTGCTCATGTACATATCTCATCATTATTCCTATAGTTTCTCAATCATTAATGAACACTACACATGAAAATGCAAAAACATTCCCTTTCCTACAAAGAAGGAAAAAAGGTAAAATATTCTCAGATATAATTAATGTCTCCACAAATCTGTCTGTTCCTAATATACAGGACTGATTTCAAACTTTTTTTAAAAAAAGAACATATCTTCCTTCATAGTTAAATTTACAACTATCTCTCAAACCTCAGATATAGCAAAAGTCTATAAAAGAGCTAAAGGCAGTGGTTCATGCCTATAATCTCAGCACTTGAGAGGCAGATGTAGAATAACTGCTTGAGGCTAGGGGTTTGAGACCAGCCTTAGCAACACTGTGAGACACCCACCACTACAAAAAATAAAAATTAGCCAGGGGTGGTGGCGCACACCTGAAGTCCTAACTACTTCGAAGACTGAGGCAAGAGGATAGCTTGAGCCTGAGTTTGAGGTTGCAGTGAGCTATGATTCCATAACTGCACTTCAGCCTGAGTGACAGAAACTGTGTCTCTTAAAAAAACAAAGAAAAAAAAAAAAAGAGCTGTAATTCATCTCCTTTCAGAATGACAAAAAAAAAAAAAAAAGGAGCTGAGAATGACACCCTGAGTCCCCACTTACCAGAGTAAATATCATTCCCATGACAATCGGAATAAAGATGAAATTGAGGGTGGTGACCTGCAGTAGGCAGCAGTCCTGGTCTGGATTGGTATGAACATCTTCATACTGAACGGGAGGCTGCAATCCTCCTGTACACTTGCTCTTTAACCTAGGGGACTGATGAGAACTGAGAATTAATCCAATGAGAACTGAGAATTAATCCAATGGCTTAGAAAAAATGTATATGGCTCTAAGAGTCCACCAAAGAAAATCCTATGGCTCAATAAAAGCTAGTAAGATAAATTTTACTGTCATCTCCTCTCTCTTTATACATGTTTCTATACAGAGATCAAAGAAAACCTGTTCTTTGAAAGAAGGGGAAATATATTTGGATAAGCAAATATGTCAATAGGTTTATGCTTCGTTTAGATGGTATTCCTGGCCATTTGACAAGAAATGGAAAGTTACAGCCTCTACCAGAGGTTCTACAATGTTTGCAAGATGGCAAATTCCTTGTAACTTGTCAGACTCCAAAGAATATCTGCTGCACAAAAGGGATGGAAGCAGATTAGGCCGCCTAATTCCAGAGACCATAAAACAAAGGAATCACAAGTCTTGGAACTAAAGGAAATCTCACCATTCACTTTCCTGCAGTAATCCTGGACTCTGCTTCTAGTCACATTTCACCACTGTGAAGACTGGCTCTCAATCCCTTTTCAGAAAGGTGTGCGGTGGACTTTCTACCAGCATCTAATGGATACCACAGACTGTGCAGTTCTTATTAAATGCAAAATATCAGAACTAAAATTCTTCCCTGAACCATGTTTTTGAAATAAATCAATAGGAAAATAAGGTTTAATTACAAACTTATCTGTAACCCACCCGCCATCACGTGAGGAATAAATAATACAATTTGTAATGTGTCTCATCAGTGAAATACTAAGTAGATGAGACAGGTGAAAACACCTCTTGATCAATCCCTCCCCTATCCTATGTGTTTTTACCTGTCTCCTCTACTTAGGAATGGGTTTATGGGTTTTATATATATAGTGACAGAGAGAAAAATCCATAAACCTATTGCTATATTTGCTCATAATTCCACATAAGAATATAGGGTGACCATAATTCCACCTAATAATACAGGTGTCTGTTGAGTGACACTGTCACTGTTCAAGGCTTGGCCAGTAATTAGATTAGTAAACAATGTATGTGCCTCTGGCATAATTCTTCCAGGTTTTAAAAAATTTTCATTGGCTTGGCAACTGGAGAGTTCATGTAATTTGCCTTTTCTGTATCTAAGGCTTCCATTCAGAAATACATGAGGTTCCTCTTCCACAATGAAAGTAACTTTTTTTAATGGTAAATAAGTTTAAATAATACATAAATATATTGACAAAGTAAAGGCAACTTAAGACTTCTACTATCCTGTAACTGCAATTAACCTTTTGGGAACTGTTCTTTTAATATGTCTATTAATATGTATATACTTTCTCTCTTAAATAATTTTGTATAACTGAGATTATATCATACATGAAGTTTTTATTGTAGACACCTCTCCTTCCCTCCAGGTTAAGCCACACTAATGACCTGGTTATATACTCTATGTATTGCATACTCATACAGACCTACCCACACAACACATTTAGAGATTTTGTGATTTGACAAAAAATGGCATCAGACTGATGTTTCATGCACCTTGCTTGACTTCAACAGTATCTCATCAAAATCCCTTTAAGCTGTCTCTTACAGCTCCAATCTCCAATTTTTTTTTAAATGAGCTTTGATGGTAGTCTTCGTACAAGTACCTTGATTTAGTCATCCATTAGTGAGGCTTTCTTTAGCATAGTTTAAATATATGAAGCTGAGAAGACCTTATAAAATTACATGTGTGTATATGTGTCTATATTATGTAAAATACATGTATACACATATTTTATATATGTATACATATATTTATATAAAAATCACACACACTTTGGGGGAAGGGAGTACAAAGCCATTTGAAAGTAACATTTACACTTCACCCTTGAGTAATTCAGCATGAATACACTTACATACAACCACATTATCATCATCCCCATAAGAAAATTAACAATAATTTCATATTATCCATAGCACATTCTGATTTCTGAAATTGCCCCCGAAATGTCTTTTATAGCTTTGTTCCCTTATCAAGGATCCAGTCAAGATTTACTCTTTGCAGTAGGTTGTTATCCTTGTCTTTCAATACAGAATAGTTCCTCCTACCTTTTGTTTTCATGGCATTTTGGGTTGAGTATCCCTCATCCAAAATGCCTGGGGCCAGAAGTGTTCCCGATTTTTTCAGATTTTGGAATATTTGCATTATACCAGTTGAGCATCTGAAATCCACAAATCCAAAATCCAAAATGCTCCAATAGGCATTTCCTTTGAGCATCATGTTGGCACTCAAGAAAGTTTCAGATTATGAAGCATTTCAGATTTTGGATTTCTAGGCTGTACCTCGTTTGATTTTAGTAAGGCAATTTCATGCCTAGTGTTATGACTTGCATGTTTGTGTCTCCTCCAAAATTCATGTTTACAATCTCTGACACAACAATATTAAGACGTAGGGCCTTCAGGAGGTGACCTACTGGGAGAGCCCTCCCTCATCAATGGAATTAAGGCCTTTATAAAAGAGTCTTCACAATAGGTTCAGCCCCTTTTGGGGTTTCCACCATGTGAGGACAAAGTGTTCCTCCCCTCTGAAGAATGCAATCAGACACCATTTTGGAAGCAGAGAGGACAGGCCCTCACCAAACACCAAACCTGCAGGCACCCTGATCTTGGACTTCCCAGCCTCCAGAACTGTGAGGAAATAAATTTATGTTCTTTTTAAGTTACCAAGAGTCTGTGGTACTGTTATAGCGCACAAACAGACTCAGAAAGATACCCAGAGAAATCTCTTAGAACAAGGTATTATCTGGAAAACAAAGATAAGACCACATACCTGTTTTTTGAACTTGAAGTTGAATTCCCACATTGGTTCCTGTCTGTTCCCAACAATCTTTCTGCACCAGAAAAGTAAGCACTGTAAGAAAGTAAAAATAAAATAAAACAAGAAAAAGAAAAAGAAAAAAAATCAAAATACACTATAACAAAAATAATCAGCAAAAACCTTTCTGTTTGACAGCTCTAAAGCCAGACACAGTCCCAATACTGAGATTTTAGTTTGGCACAAATAGACCCCCAAGTTGACACTGGTGCAACATAAAAATAGACAATCCCAAGGCTATTCAATAAGGAGAAGAGGGACCAATATAAGTCAACCTCAGAGGCTACTGACATCAACCCCTACTGTTCTCATCTTCAAAGACAGAAACATGTTATCTAGAGACTGGGGGCATCCTCCGATTCAGCAGGCTAATCCTCTACATTAAAATATAAGGGAAGCCAGCAGCCACCAGGCAAGATGATACAAGGCCATAAGGTAGGCAGAGAGGGCTGGCCCTATAATAGAAGCAAACTGCTCAGGACCTTCTGGGAGCAGACAGCCAGTCAGGAAACTACAGAGCTAGGCTGAATTCTGTCTAGAAATAAGCCCCTCAGTGAAAGTCAGGCTACAGCTAGGGTTAAGCACAAGAAGTGAAGTACCTCCCAGGGAATAAGGGGTGGGTCGTCCGCCGTGCCAGCTGTCCTGCCCTTCAGACATGCCCTGTACGTCCTGCTGTTCCATCAAAATTAATAGGCTTGGCTTTAAGGGGAAAACACTTCTGCTGCCATCACAACGGCTCCAGTGTCCCACACAAGCTATGCTACTGAAAAGAGAGAGAGGGGGAATCAAATACGAAAAGCTGGAGTCCAGGAACATGGGACAACTTCCTTTAGGCATGCTGGCAACTCCCTGAATGCCACACAATCATGGATATACAAGTGGCAAGGCCATGCATGGGACACCTGCCACTGCAGGCCCCACACCTTCTTCGGAAGATCTCTAACAAGGCATAAAAGAAGCAGCCAGATGGCCTGGGCTTACTATCTGGATTGAGACCTTTGTTTTCATTCTACTTTGGCTTTTTACAGTCCACTTTAAAAAAAGTAATAGACAGTGGTAAGAATATGAAGATAAGGGCATTTCAGAATTTAGGAAGTAGCACTTGCATTGTGCACTGGAGCCGCTAAGATGTGTCAAGCATGAGGAGTTTGCCCAATGCTGCTCTGCTCCCAGTAATTGATTCACTCCTGGCATGGCTAACTTTGGGATGATCCCCATGCTCACCACAGTTAATCTGATACTATCAAATGTTTCGGGGTAAAGGGACACTTGTGTGAGAAGATACACTGTCCACTCATATTACAAGGAGAAGCAGCTGCTAGGTGAAATCTTACTCTCCCGGCAATCTACTCCTTCTCTAAATTCACCAGTTAGCATGATTATTAAATTGAGTTTGGCCAATGGCCCTGACCACCTCAATTTACAAAGCTGGGGAGGAACCCTGATAATCTTGAAATCAATAGTACCCTTTTGATTAATATGTATCAGGTAAAATATGATCACCCTAGAGCTAAACTAGGGGAGAAGAATCATTATATAATGTCCAATACCATAAAAATAAACAAGAGAATAGGAAAGGCTACAGAACATTAGATTTGGGGTAGGAACAGAGTAACTTCATTTGACAAAGGTGATTTAGCAATTTCATCAGGGAGGAGAAAGAGAATGGACCAAAGTCGAGCAGACCTATTTACAAATCGGAAGAATGACAAAACTTGAATATAAATGTATGAATATAAAACATCAAGGAAATCCTGAGATAAAAAGAGTCTAGAACACAGAAAGAACTTGAGAGAACTAAGGTTTATGAATCAGGGTACCTAATAGTCTGTGAGATGACCTACCAGAGCCTGGCAATATTCTGGCACAGGGCACTTCCAAATGCTACAGAAGTCAAGACTACACCAGAATCTTTTAAGGAGATCAACAATAAAGGGTAAACCCTGATGTAAAGGTTGCATTAGAAAGAGAAAAACAGTGAACTGCTCATGTTATATCTCTGTACCATGATTTAAAGCACCTCTTAAAAATTACAGCATACATCTACCATTTGAGTTGTGTTCTTCCTAGCCCAAACCATCAAAACCATTATATCTAAAGTGATCCAATGCATAAAGCTAAATTAAAATAAAAAGAATAAGGAATATGCTAAAAGCACAAGAGAGCTTTAAGGTAAGCATAGGATAAGGCAGCCCAGCACAGCAGAAATGTCTTGGAGAAGTAAAATCTCTAAGCCCTGAAAAGTTTACATTAGTCCCCTAGCAGCCTGGGGCCTGCAGCCCTCCCCATCAAGGAAGCTGGAGACAAGCCATATAACAAGACTATGATACAAGAGTCCATTAGTCAAACCCCAACACAAATTCTCACTCACTTTGGAATTCTTCAATGTGCTGGGGGTGCTTTCTGGAATGGCTGGATTCTTGGAGATTCGAGCAGCAAATGGCTCATACATATGGTACAGAGATCGGATCACACAAGCTCGGAGACAGCGCAGCTTCTCCATTGACTCTGGTCGCAGGCGCAAAGGCAGGGAAGCATCCAGCGTGTAGTGCCTGAAACATGACACATTACTCCTACCAATGTGTGACCTGTCTCTCCTGCTCTAGGTCAGTCTCCTAAGACTCCTGGTCTCTGTATGAACTTAACTGCACTATTCCACTGGCCAGCAGGTAGCTTGTCTCCAGTGCTACTTGACCTCTTGGCAACTTTCGGCAACTTGTACATCTTTGCCTTGTAATCCTGTAGTTCTCCATCTTTTTTTTTTTTTTTTTTTTTTTGAGATGGAATTTCACTCTTGTTGCCCAGGCTGGAGTAAAATCGTGCGATCTTGGCTCACCACAGCCTCTGTCTTAAGGGTTTAAGCGATTCTCCTGCTTCAGCCTCCCAGGTAGCTGGGATTACAGGTGCCCGCCACCATGCCCAGCTAATTTTGTATTTTTAGTAGAGACAGGGTTTCTCCATGTTGGTCAGGCTGGTCTCGAACTCCCGACCTCAGGTGATCTACCCCCCTCAGCCTCCCAAAGTGCTGGGATTACAGGCGAGACCCACCACATCCAGCCACCTCCATCCATTTTTAAAGCTAAAGTCCTTCCTTTTTCACTGAACAAAAGAGCAAATTCTGAATTGTTCAAAAAGAACCTGTACTGGAGAAACTGGTACTGAAGAAGAACCACCAGGCTCTCCTGTTAGATCTCACAATGAGTTCTCTACTCCTTTCTACTTCAACAGTCCTTCTCACCACAGCCTGACAGTTTACAATCATCCCTACACTTCCACACCTAGCATCAAAAACTAGCCCTTTTACTAATCACATAATTTACTTACTCCTCACCACTACAACTATACATAGGAGACATAAGTACAAAAACTGTGTAATTCTTAAAAGATGACTAGCAAATCTAAGCAACACCAGTCCAGCTAAAAAGATGAGCAGATAGGCATCTGTAGCTTTGAACATTCTAGCTAAAATAAGCGTCTGACGAAAAGTCAAAGACAGTTCTCTTTGGGACTTGAAGCGAGACGTTTTGCTGAAAGTGGATACTGGAGTGGGGAAGGAGGCAACCACATGGAAAACAATTACCTGGATAATTAATAATATCAAATTTAAATGAGAGAGGGGCTCAAGAAGTCCAAAGCTGGGTCATGCCCAGACATGGAGTAGAGAAAGTGAAAAGAGGTCACCATCCAGTGAGTAGCTCCAAATCACAAACAGCAATAAAATCAGCTACACAGATAAGATAGTGAGCTCTCTGCGGTCGCACCTTCGGTACAACCTGGTCCAAAACGCAGCAGTGCAAGTGACAGTCCAGGCATTCTTACAAATCAGGGAAAAATTCACAATGTCCTCAGGACGGATATACGAGGCCAGCAATAGCCAAATATCCATGGGATACTCTTCTCCTCCAGCCCCGTCCAGTTCTTCTGAAACAGAAAAAGGAATAATCTTTGATCTTCTACACACATATCTAAAGATACTCAATCATTTCATTTCTCCCAAGGATTGCACAGTTAAGAAATGGTTTTAAATACATCCAAAGAAATACCGCAAACCTATCATTTCCTGTTCATCCTAGCTACTGGAAACTTTTAACTCCTGTTGCCGAAGAAAACAGGTTTTATTCTTTAGGTCTTTATTTAACAACTACTGACATACCATTTTGAAGTTTTACTTTTTTTTTTTTTTTTGAGACAGAGTCTCACTCTGTTGCCAAGGCTGAAATGCAGTGGTACAATCTTGGCTCAGTACGACCTCTGCCTCCTGAGTTGAAGCAAGTCTCATCCCTCAGCCACCCTAGTAGCTAGGACTACAGGCACATTCCACTGCACCCAGCTAATTTTTGTATTTTTTTTTTCTATTTTTTACTGGTAACTGGCTGTGTTGCTTTGAGCAATTTTTGTATTTTTAGTAGAGATGGAGTTTCACAACATTGGCCAGGCTGGTCTTGAACTCCTGGCCTCAAGGGATCCACCTGCCTCGGCCTCCCAAAGTGCTAGAATTACTGGTGTGAGCCACTGCACCTGGCCATCATTTTGAAGTTTCAAAATTGCCTTCGCACACGCTGTATCATTCAACTCTAATAATTCTTCAATGGAATAAGAAAACAAAACCTTGCCTCTCAGTCAAGGGAAACAGAACCAAAATTTTCTGACTCCAAATTTCAGCTTTTTTTTTGGGGATGGAGTCTTGCTCTGTCGCCAGACTGAAGCATAGTGGCACCATCTTGGCTCAATGCAACCTCCACCTAACAGGCTCAAGTGCTTCTGCCTCAGCCTCCCGAGTAGCTGGGACTACAGGCACACACCACCAAGCCCAGCTAATTTTTTATTTTTAGTGGAGACGGGGTTTCACCATGTTGGCCAGGATGGTTTCAATCTCTTGACCTCGTGATCTGCCTGTCTTGGCCTCCCAAAATGCTGGGATTACAGGCGTGAGCCACCACGCCCAGCCAAATTTCAGCTTTATGCTATTAAGCCCTGCTCTTGGTTTCTCTTTAAGTCTCCACCCACTAAACATCTTCAGTCAGGTAAAAAAACAAAATTGACTTTAAGATGATGTAAGGAAACCTTAAAGTACAAACTAAATTAAAAAAAACAGGTAAGTTACAGTACATTCTCATTACTCACAACTACCTGCACACGTTTTTTTCCTCCTAGTTTCTCCTTGTTTCATTGCCAGTCTGACCTGATCCAGAGACAATGAGTCACTCCTTAATAACGTATCCCTTCCTCTTCCTTCTTCATAACTCATTAGTGTTAATTCTCTTAACCTTGATGTCCACTATATTTCTCAGGTTCAGGTAATACATATGCTCTGTAAAGATACCTGAATCTGGGCTAATCCTAACCCTAACGCTTATTTCAAACTAGTCATAGAACTATTCTAAAACCAGCTTTCTTCCTTCCTGAGGAAAAAGTCCCTACACAACCTCCCAAAGTTGTCCTTCCTTTTCTAGCTAACTGCTTCCCACAGCTCTATGATTAGATCAGGTTATTTCATTAGGATCTTCACAACAGAGACCCAATATGTCTAAAACAACATCATCTTTTCTGATTCCTATCCCTCTTATAATCTCCAGTAATCACGCAAGACTTAGTCTACCATGTCTAGGCCCCACTTTCTTCCATATTACCTCTTCTGTCTTTGAAAGAGAAGGCAAACAACTATTAAAATTTCTAATATGTCTAAAACAACATCATCTTTTCTGATTACTGTCCCTCTTATAATCTCTAGTAATCATGCAAGACTCAGTCTACCATGTCTAGACCCCACTTTCTCCCACACAACCTCTTCTCTCTTTGAAAGAGAAGGCAAACAACTATTAAAATTTCATCGATTGTGGCTAAGTAAAATGGCTCATGCTTGTAATCCCAACACTTTGGGAAGCCAAGGTGGGATGATGGCTTGAGCCCAGGAATTTGAGATCAGCTTGGGCAACACAGTCTCTACAAAAAATTTAAAAATTAGCTGGCCATGATGGTGCATGCCTGTAGTCTCAGCTACTCAGGAGGCTGAGGTGCAAGGATCTAACGAGCCAGAATTTCGAGGCTAAAGTGAACCATGACTACACCACTGCACTCCAACCTGGGCAAGAGAGTGAGTCCCTGTCTGAAAAAAAAAGCAAAACAAAAACCAAAAACCAAACAAACAAAAATTTCCTCTACTGAGACCCATAAGGACTTTTACAAAGCAGAGTGCTATTAAAAATGTTCTGCCTTCAGGGACAAAATTCAGTAAATAATGGAGAATTGGGGTTTATACATAATTATTAAGAGCTTTCAAAATGAAGGAAATAGTAAAGGAAAGCTTCATGGAGATAAGTCATTAAGTACATGAAGAATTTTGATAGGCAAAGGTTAACAGGAAAAGCATGTCAAGTGAATAAAGTGCTAACATGAAACCAAGGGACTCAGAAAGCAAAACACGTGAGAACAGTAAATAGAAAAGTCTAACAAGATGGTAATGACCTTGAGAAGTTACTGTTAAGTCTTTTGGATGTGATAATAAAATTTTAAAAGGGATAACTACTAAAATATTTATAAAGATGATGATGGTATGGAAATTGTTTCAAAATAACCGTGTGGTGTGTGAGTGATAGGGTGGCAGAGTAATTGGCTGAAGTAAAAATGGCCGAGTTGGTAGTGTATAAAAACAAAATGGTAACTAAAAAAAGAAAGAGAAAAAAACTTTTTAATGGCCATGAGTTGATTACTGTTGAAGCTGGGTAATAGTTATATAGAGTTATACTATTCTCTCCATCATTTTTCATTAAAAAGAAGCTTTAAAAAAAAAAAAGAAAAATACACTGTACCTACTAAAACAATAAAATAAAAAGAAATTTAAAAAGAAAAAAAGATCAGTCTGACTGGAATGGAGAAACCTAATGGAGGTAAAGTGAAATAAGGAAGTAAAATATGAATTATGGTTAAGAGCCTGTAAGCCACAAATCATATATCTGGTAAGTGACTGGTAACCTGAATAAATAAATCTTACAATTCAATAATAAAAAGATAACCCAATCTAAAAATGGGCAAAAATCATTAGCCATTAGGGAAATGCAAATCAAAACCACAATGAGATAGATACCAATCCACATCCATTATAATTTAAAAAGTCAGACAATAACAAGTGTTGGTATAGAGAAACTAGAACTCTTATACACTGCTGGTGGGAATATAAAACGGTGCACCCACTTTGAAAAACAGTTTGGCAATTCCTCAAAAAGTTAAACACAGAGTGTCCATATAATCCAGCAATTTCACTCCTATCTAACCAAAAATGAAAAGACCTGTTTCCACATAAAAACTTGTCCATGAATGTTCATAGCAGCTTTATTCATAGCAGCCAAATAAAAACCAATAAAAAAGAATGAGATATTGATACATACATAGTATGGATGAAGCTTGAAAACATTATGCTAAGCCAAAGAAGCGAGATGCAAAAGACTACATATTGTATGATTCCATTTACATGAAATGTCAGAATAGGTAAATCTGTAGAGACACAAAGATTAGTTGGTTTCCAAGGGCTGGAGGAGGGTTTGGAATGAGAAGGGATGCTAATAAGTATGGGATTTCTTTTTAGAGTAATGAAAATGTTCTAAACTTAGACCATGTTGATGGTTGCACAACTCCGTGAATATGCTAAAACCACTGAACTGTACACTTTAAAGGAATAAATTTTATCTCAATTTTTTTTTAGTCTAAGCCATTCTGTGGAACATGTCCAAAAAAACAACAAGATAAATCCCTAACAGAATGGTGATAAGTGAGGATTTTAAGTGAAAAATTAAGAACAAACAAGTATGAAGAATGTCAATAAAGGTTGAATATCCTTTATTAGAAATGCTCTCAGGACCAAAGCATTTCAATTTTGGCTTTTCAGCTTTTTCTGCATTTTGGAGTATCTTCACTGTACTTATTGGTTGAGCAGCCCCAATCAGAAATCCAAAGTGCTACAATAAGCATTCCCTTTCAGCATCATATCAGTGCTCCCAAAATTTCAGATTTTGGAGCTTTTCAGATTTGGAATGCCCAACCTCTATTAACTTTTGTATACTGAAAAAGAGGGCTATGACTAACAATAACGAATAATTCCAAAGCAATCATACCACTAATTTCATTATTATTTCAATATACTTTGACGAATATAAATATTTATGATCTGATTTCCAGGTGAAAGTTCTGGTAATCTGAGACCAAAAATACATACATTTATTATTTATCAGCCTTCACCTAAATGTAGCTGATCATTTGAACCACTTGGGATTTAAAAATTCTGGGCTAAGCAGGGTGACTTATGCCTATAATCCCAGCACTTTGGGAGCCAAGGCGGGTAGACTGCTTGTGCCCAGGAGTTCAAAGCCAGCCTAGGCAACATAGTGAGACCCCATGTCTCTACAAAAAAATAGAAAAAATGAGTGGGCATGGTGGCACTGCACCTGTAGTCCCAACTACTCAAAAGGCTAAGATGGAAGAATCACTTAAGCCCAGGAAGTCAAGGCTACAGGCTGCCATAATCTTGCCACTATACTCTAGCCTGTCTCAATTGAAAAAAAAAAGAATTCTGAGTTCCACTCCAAGAGATTTGAGATTCTGACTTATTAAGTCTGAAGGAAACCCCAGAATCTGAATGATGGTTTGGCACATTATATACGATCAGTTTATTATTCTTTGTTTCAATGTATAAGTTTCATTGCTATTAGGATGTAAAAAAATCACCTACTTTTCTATTTCCCACAGTACTTACTAGACACGAAGCAGACATTAATAATTACAAAGCACTTAAAAGCCTATGATAATGTCTAAATCTGTGAGTAACAAAACTTGTAACATAAAATCCACATATTTGGGAAAACATTTTTTGGTTACATCTCTGCTTCCTTACACATTCAGAAATCCAGAAATGCAAAGGCCTTTTGTTTTCACATTGCCATATGGGTTTTTACCTGATAACATGTTCTCAATGAAGGACTACTATAGTCCAGTGCACAGCTCCGGAACTCTACTAACACATACTAATCTCTTTCCCTCTCGAATTCAGACAAAAGCAAAAAGCCCAGTGTATTAAATCCTGTCCCACTACCAGGGTTCTTGTGGAGAGCCAAGTTTTCTTCAAACTCCCCTGGTATCACCTCTTATACCTCCCCGTGCTACTGGGAAAGTAACAGCTTCAATTTGTCACCACAGGCAGGTCTAATAAACCAAAAGAGGGCAAGCTCCATACCTTTGTGCCTCTTGCTTTTCTTTTTTCTGGAGATAGTTCTCTCATTGATGCTTTCCTCCTGGGCATCCATCTCATCACTGCTGTCAATGATGTCACAGGGCTCACCAGCCCCAGAGAGAGCTTCGTCTGCAGGAACCTGAGAGGCTTCCAAGCCACAAAGAGATTTTACTAGAAGAAAATAAGAGGAGAATGAGATGGCACACAGTTCCGCCCAGAAATACAAAAACTTAGCCAAGGTATCAGCATCCATTCAGGAAAGGAGGGGGCGGGAAACGTTGTGAGAAAGGTTAGAATCTGTCAACAATAAAAAATAAGAAAAATTTTTGTATTTTAAATATTTAAAAAATGGAAAGCAATGGGCAAACTGACTCCAAAGCTGCAGAAACTGACTCCTTTTTTCAGCCCTGGAGCAAAAAGGAGCGCACAATTTTTCCACTATAAACCCTGCAGGATAAAAGATTATTTGTATTCCCATAAGTTCTACAAAGAAATGTTTCAGACCAATTGAATCCAATTTAACCCCGGTCCTGACTGGAGGTAGAGGTGTCATTAAATACAAGTCTTAGACTCATGAGTAAACAGATTGAAAGCAAGAGAAACACCGGAAAAGGAAAAGAACACTCCAAGGTTATTAAACAAAGAAGCAAACTGCAGCGTAAAACATATATGAACTACAGCAAAGGGATTAATACCCAAGAAGAATGCAGTAGAAACTAAAGAGTATGCAAACAAGTTTTTAAATGCAAAGTAAGAAAATATTTCTGCTACAGAAACTGCGACTCTGGACTAATTCTTCCCCACCCCCAATATATAGGTAACATTGAGAAGAGTAAACACGGTTACAGGAAGACGACTAAAGGATCGCAAGAAAAACAGAGAAAAAATAAAATGCCTAGTTCTGTCTTCGTGGCATGAGTCTTAGGCTAGAGAAAAGCTTACCTTCCTGCTGAACAGCGTTGGCTACGGCTTTCTTGACTCGTCCAGACCTCACTACCGCCGGATCCGAGTTGGCGTAATCCGCCACGGTCACTGCAATACAGCACCAACCCTCAAGGAAGAGGCCTTCTCTCGTCAGCGGTTCCCCGCCAAGACCTCCTCCTCGCGGCAGGCCCCCAGACCGAGCTGCCCTCCCGCTGCGAGCAGGCGAGCGCTCGCCTCAGCACTGTCCAGCCCCCTCCCAGCTGCCAACCCCACAGTGTTCAAGCGCCCCTGCCCCCCTCGCCCACCTCGGCCGGAGCAGGCGTCGTTGGCCCGGAACTTGAGTCGCTTTCCTCTCTTGGGCATGTCGACCGTGGCGACCGTATCGGGGCGAGGCCTGCCTAGCGGGCCCGGCCCCCGGGCCATGTCTCCGGCCGGAGAGCCGGCCCCGGGAGCCGCAAGCCAGCTCCGCCCGGCTCCGCAGCCATCCCACACCGGAGGCCACTAAATCTCGCGAGAACATAGGTCCGGGTTTCGAGTCGCGTTGGCGGCCGACGCCCCTCTACGCGAACCAATCACCGCCAGGTGCAAGATACGTCATCATCAGGCACCGCGAATCAAGCTGGGTCCGAGTTCCAGGTGAAGAAAGTTGTTCTACTGAGCGGTGTTGGGTATTGCAGTACCTTGCCTCTCACAGGCCGGGAACCCACCTGTGTTGATTAGAATTAAGAGTTTACATCCTGGTCTTCCGGATTCTTCATAGTAATTCCTCTGTCCACACTCCCGGTCCACGTCAACACCAGAATGCATATACACTGTCATTTTCATGCTCTATCTCGGGCCACAGAGACTGGGCACCTGCTAGTCCAACATGGGTCTAAGAGTCTTCACTCTATTTTATGAAAGCTATAAATAAATTTTTGAATTCTCAAAACAGGAGAAGGCGTTCTTAAAAGTTTCCAGTCTATCACCATTCCCCAAAAAAATCACTAGAAGCATCAATGAAAAACTATCGCCGAGGCAGGAGGGTGGCTTTAGTCCAGGAGGTCGAGGCTGCAGTGGGACATGATCGCCCCACTGCATTCCGGCCTGAGCGACAGAACGAGACCCGGCCTCAAAAAGAAGAAAAGAAAAAATACCGTATTTCCTTTGTACTGAGAGAGAAGCGAGTCACTGAGTGAAAGTTACAGAACTGTAAGGGAGCCGAACCCTGGGCTGGTATCACCACAACGAATAAGAAGTTGTTTGGTGTCCTAAGTTATTCTCCTTTATCCTTCTAACTTCCTTGCAACTCCTAAAGCGTAATAATTCCTGGCTTGAGAAATTTAGGACCCAGGCATCCAATCCGCTGGATCTGCCAGAGAGTTATCTATCTTATTTTCAGTCTAACCAGCTAGCACAAAGTTTTTTAGGAGAAAAACCTCAGACCTTTTACTAACCTTATGTAACAGACTACCACCAGGAGTCGTGCTAATAGGCTTGAATCGATCCAAGATGGCCGATCACTAGCAGCTCAGGATTGCAGCTCCCAGTGAAAGCGCAGAGAGCGAGTGGACGCCACACTTACAGACGAATTTTTGCTGCCCACGGACAAGGACATTCCCAGCAGAGGAGCCCCACGGGTTGCCAGCGCGACCTTTTCGGCTGGCACGGCTATTTTGCTGGTGCCTCAGCCCGGCGGCTCTTGGTCTCCTTTTGGATGATGTTTGGAGCTCTGGGAAGGCAGAGCAGTCCATAAAGCTGATTGAAAAAGGGACAAAAAAGGGAAGCCAGACCGGAGACACCTGGGCAGAAAAGCACTACGAATTTCAACGCTGCTGTTTTAGCCAGCGTTGCGGGTCGCCGCAGTGAAAATTACATAGATTCCGGAGCTGGGAATTAACAAGCTGGACGTCCACTCACAGACCTAATTTGAAAGTTGGTAATTACAAAGACGGCAGGTGGATAAAACCACAAAGATGCCAAGAAGCCACTGTAAAAAACCTGAGAACACTCAAAATCAGAATGTCTCTCCTTCTACAGAGGACGCTAGTTCCTCATCAGTAATGGAACAAGGCCTGATGGAAAACGAGTGTGAAGAAATTAACAGAATCGGGCTTCAGAAGGTGGACAATAAGAAACTTCTGTGAGCTAAAAGAATATGTTCTAACCCAATGCAAAGAAACTAACAACTTTGAAAAAAGGTTTGATGAAATGCTAATGAGAATGGACAATTTAGAGAGGAATGTAAATAAATTAATGGAGCTGAAAAACACAATACGAGAAATCCGTGAAGTATGCACAAGTTTTAACAGTCGAATTGATCAAGCAGAAGAGGTCGAAGACCAACTTAATGAAATGAAACGAGAAGATAAGATCAGAGAAGAAAGGGTAAAAAGGAAAGAGCAAAATCTCCAAGAAATATGAGACTATGTGAAAAGCCCTAATTTACGCTTAATAGGTATACCTGAAAGTGACAAAGAGAATGAATCCAAGCTGGAAAATATTTTTCAGGATATCATCCAGGAAAATTTTCCTAAACTAGCAAGCACTACAATACTCAACTCCAGGCAATACAGAGAACCCCACAAAGATATTCCTCAAGAAGACCAACCCCAAGACACATAATCGTCAGATTTACTCGGATTGAAATAAAGGAGAAAATACTAAGGGCAGCCAGAGAGAAAGCCCAGGTTACCCATAAAGGGAAGCCTATCAGACTCACAGCAGATCTCTCAGTAGAAACTCTACAAGCCAGAATAGAGTGGGGGTTAATATTTAACATCCTTAAAGAAAAAAACTTTCAACCCAGAATTACATATCCAGCCAAACTAAGTTTTACAAGCAAAGGAAAAATAAAATTTTTTGCGAACAAGCAAGAACTCAGAGATTTCATCACCACCAGGCCTGTTTTACAACAACTTCTGAAAGAAGTACTATACACAGAAAGGAACAACCAGCATCAGTTATCCTAAAAACTTACCGAAAAGTAAAGAATATTACAACAATGAAGAATTTACATCAACTAACGGGCAAACAGCTAGTTAGCCTTAAATAACACTATTAAACTCACATATGTCAATATTAAGCCTAAACTTAAATGGATTAAATGCCCCAATCAAAACATACAGTTAGACAAACTGAATAAAAAGTTAAAACCCATTGGTACGCTGTATTCAAACCTTTATTATAGGCAAGGACACACAAAGACTTAAAGGGATGGAGGAAGATTCACCAACCTAATGGAGAGAGAAAAAAAAACACGATTTGAACTGAGACCTGGAATAAGCAAATTTAATAAATATTTACAGAACTTACCACCTCATATCCACAAAACATATATTTTTTCAATATTATATCATATCTATTCTAAAAGTGAACACATAATAGGAAATAAATCACTTTTTAGTAATTGCATAAGCATTTCACAGATTTAAATGAACCCTGAGCAAAAGAGCAAGATTCTCCTTCTCTCTCCCCCTTTCTCCTTCTCTTTTTTTCTCTTTTATTCTTCTTTTTTCTTTCTCAAAAAAAAAAAAAAGAAAAAAAAATAGGCTTGAAGCAATTAGGAATTATAATTGAAGCTGAAGATAATTGACACAATTGTGTAATATTCTAATTTATCTAAAGTTATAACATGAAACAAATGTCTAATAAACTGTTAACAAAATAAAATTGTTTCAAATAAGGTTTCTATTTATATGTTATTCATGTTTGTAGTCCATTTCAAAAATGGTAAGTGCTGAGGCTTCTTATTTCACATTATCAATAAAAAAATTCATGGCTGGGTATGGTGGCTTACGCTTATAATCTCAGCACTTAGAGAGGCCTCAAGGCGGGAGGATAGCTTGAGCGCAGGAGTGTGAGACCTGCCTGGGCAACAACAAGACCCCATTCTCCACAAAAAGGAAAAAAAAAAGGTGCAGTAAAAAATTCACAAGTTCCACATATATGTACATTTCTACTCATGTGGCACCCTGTTGAAAACACTCAGGCTTTCAAATTCGAAAGGGAAGCAAAGGTACAAGAAACATAAATCCTATTACATTGTCACTATAAAAAAACTTGGGTTTTAACAGGCATGTTCTCTTATTTTTCAGCAGTGTAATTACTATTTTAATGCATTGGATGAAATAAATGCTAGTTCCCAAAATTGTTTATTTCATCTTTCAAAATTTCTAGACTGAGAAGATTTTAAGCAAAACCTCTCAGACTCTGAAGTCCTCCAGCCACTATATTGGAACAAATGATCTTGATCTTTCATTCCACCTTTTATTAAAAAACAACAACTTTTAGTTAATAACACTGTTAATCTCCAGATTGGAGGATACAGGTTCTTTCTAGGATGACAAGTAAAACTTACCAAAATTGTTATTGTGTTTAAATGCAAGTGGCTTATCCTAGCTATTAGGAAGAAAGTGAAAGGAAAATGTTCTCAAATATTTTCCTCAGAAAAGTTAGAAATTTAAGGACAATATATGAATACCTATGGCATTCGAATGCTATCTTTCTAGATTACGTCCACCCTACTTTTTTGGTATTAAATTGTCCTTTAGGCCAGGAGCAGTGGCTCACACCTGTACTCCCAGCACTTTGGGAGGCCAAGGCGGGTGGATCACAAGGTCAGGCGTTCGAGGCCAACCTGGCCAATATGGTGAGACCCTGTCTCTACTAGGAAAAAAAATAAAATTAGCTGGGCATGGTGGCACACCCCTGTAGTCCCAGCTACTTGAGAGGCTGAGGCAGGAGAATCACTTGAACCTGGGAGGCGAAGATTGCAGTGAGCCAAGATCATACCACTTCACTCCAGCCTGGGTGACAGAGCAAGACTCTGTCTCAAAAAAAAAAAAAAAAAAAAAAAAATTGTCCTTTACTTTGCACTAATAGTAAATGATCACTGGAGGTGTTTGCTTTTTAAGGTCCTTTCTCATGAAATCTTAAAGGTGGCAAATCTATATTGGTTATCATAATTTTCTTTTAAATTGTAATAGCCTGTGAAATCCTAAAGCCCGGGAATCATTGCTTTGGAGGTATTGGAAAAGTATTCCTTCCGATTTGAATAAATATATGACAGTGGAATTTCCTACTCAAGGCAGTTTAGTATAAAAAAGCAGTAGTTTTAAAGTAGTCAAGAGTGCAATTATGAAATAAGACTTGCCTGCATTCAAAATTTCCCTCTGCCATTTATTATCTGTGTGACCTTGGAAAAGTTACTTAACCTCTCTCAACCTCAGTTTCCTTGCCTGTAAATTTCAGATAATAAAAAACACCTGCTTCACTGGGTTGTTGAACTAATTAATTGAATTAACCCATACAAAGCATTTAAAAAGCACATAGTAAGCCTCTCAGCTGTTATATTGGTGAAAAAGCTGTGGTGGTTGTTATTTGAAAACACCTTAAGTGATTAATTCCTTTTTGCTTCTACTGCATAAAGAGAGAATACATACAGTCAGAAGGAAGGCAACCTATTCCAGTTGATTAAAATGGTAAAAGACAGCCAGGCTCGGTGGCTCACACCTGTAATCCCAGCGCTTCAGGAGGCCAAGGCAGGCTCATTACAAGGTCAGGAAATCAAGACCATCCCAGCCAACACTGTGAAACCCCGTCTCTATTAAAAATACAAAAATTAGCTGGGCGCAGTGGCGCACAACTGCAGTCCCAGCTACTCAGGAGGCTGAGGCAGGAGAATTGCTTGAACCTGGGAGGCGGAGGTTGCAGTGAGCCGAGATCACATCACTGCATTCCAGCTTGGCGACAGAGCAAGACTCTGTCTCAAAAAAAAAAAAAAAAATGCTAAAAGACTAGTTAGTACTTAACATATAAGTGGAAGGGCTAAAATTCAGACTATCTCCAAAGTTCATATATAAAAAAAAGACTGTTCACTTTGGGAGGCTGAGGCAGGTGGATCACTTGAGGTCAGTAGTTCGAGATCAGCCTGGCCAATATAGTGAAATCCCATCTCTACTAAAACTACAGAAAAAATTAGCCAGGCATATTGGCACATGCCTGTAGTCCCAGCTACTTGGGAGGCTGAGGCAGGAAAAAACACTGTCTTGGCCTGGCACAGCGGCTCCCAGAACTTTGGGAGATGGTGATGGGAGGATCACTTGATGCCAGGAGTTCGATACCAGCCTGGTCACCATAGTGAGACCCCTCCCATCTCTGTTAAATAAATAAGAATAAGAAATAAAAATAAAAACCACTATCTTATACTGCCTCTAAGATGAAAAAAAGTCATACAGAACTTTTGCCTTTGATTAATATTGGTAGTCTAAGTACATGCGGAGTCAAACTGGCTAAGATAGAGAAAACCTGTAACAGGAAACAAACTGAAAGTGTACTTAAACAATGAATTTCTAGTTGGGTGCAGTGGCTCACACCTGTAATCCCAGCACTTTGGGAGGCTGGGGCAAGCAGATCATGAGGTCAGGTGTTCACGACCAGCCTGACCAACGTGGTGAAACCCCCGTCTCTACTTAAAAATACAAAAATTAGCCGGGCGTGGTGGCGTGCACCTGTAATCCCAGCTACCTGGGAGGCTAAGGCAGGAGAATTGCTCGAACCCGGAAGGCAGATGTTGCGGTGAGGCAAGAGCGCATCATTGCACTCCAGCCTGGCCAACAGAGTGAGACTCTGTCTCAGAAAAAAAAAAAAAAAATGAATTTCTATGATGCACTAAAGCTCTGGAAAAGGTCTCAGAAGAATCTCATTCATAATAGGAATGCAGTGGCACTAGAAAAAGTACATTAATTAAATCTAGGGAAAATTGTCTGTGACTAACTTTATATGCCTTATTTAAAATATAGTATATTAATGCTGAGTGCAGTGGCTCATGCCTGTATCCCCAGCATTCTGAGAGGCTGAGGCAGGTGGATCACCTGAGGTCAGGAGTTCAAGACCAGCCTGGACAACATGGTGAAACCTCGTCTCTGTTAAAAATACAAAAATTAGCCAGGCGTGATGGCAAGTGCCTGTAATCCTAGCTACTTGGGAGGCTGAGGCATGAGAATTGCTTGAACCTGGGAGGTGGAGGTTGCAGTGAACCAAGATCGCACCACTGCACTCCAGCTAGAATGATAGAGCAAGACTCCAACTCAAAAAAATAAATAGATAAATAAAAAGTATATTGGCCAGGCACAGTGGCTCACAGCTGTAATACCAGTGCTTTGGGAGGCCAAGGCAGGTGGATCACTTGCAGTCAGGAGTTTGAGACCAGCCTGGCTAACACGGTGAAACCCCGTCTCTACTAAAAGTACAAAAATCAGCCAGGTATTGTAGCAGGCACCTATAGTCCCAGCTACTTGGGAGGCTTGAGGCACGAGAATCTCTTGAGCCCGGGAGATCACACCACTGCACTCCTGCTGGGCGACAGAATGAGACTCTGTCTCAAAAACAAAAAATAAAATAAAATATAGTATATAGCCAGGTGTGATGGCTCACACTTCTAATCCCAACACTTTGGGAGGCCTAGGCAGGAGGATTGTTTGAGGCCAGGAGTTTGAGACCAGCCAAGTCAACATGGTGAGACCCTCCACCTCTATTTTATAAAGTAAATTTTAAAAATAAAATATAGTATATGATAAAAATAGTTCAATTCACATAGTTCTGAGTGGTTTTCAGTTAAAAATAATAGTAACAAATAGAGTGGCCTAGTGATTGGAGGCTCAGGCTCTAGAGGCAGATGTTCTGAGTTTGAATCACTGTTCTCCTCTTAATAGGTACATGACCCTGAGCAAATTACTTAATCTCACAAAAATTCAGTTTCCTTATCTATAAGATGAGCATAATAATGATTCCCAATTCATAGAGTTGTTTTAAGGATTAAATGAGATGATACAATATACAGAAAGCTCTTAGCTCAGCACCTGGCATGTAATAAGCACTCAGTAAATGTGGGCTACACTTAAAACTAGAAGCATATTCATTTGAATCAGTAGTTCTCAGCCATGACTGTACAATGGACTCCCTCCCTGGTGGTGGAATTTTATAAAGTACTAGTGACCTGGCCCTACACCCAAAGTTTCATATTCAATCAGTCTGAGGTGTAGCCTGGGCATTCACATTATTTTAAAACAATCCCCAGAGAGTCAGACTAGTGGCCCACTCCTATATTTCCAGCTACTCTGGAGGCTGAAGAGAGAGGATCCTTTGAGACCAGGAATTATTCTCTAAAAATAAAAAAATTAAATCCCCAGATAAGTTTAATGTTCAGTCCAAATATTGAGAACACAGGTTTAGATCAAGGGCCAGCCAACCAGAGGCTGCAGGCCAAATCTGACCCCCACCTATTTTTTGCAAATAAAGTTTTATTGAAATACACATACCTATTTATGTATTATCTGTGGCTACTTTTTTTCTTTTTCAAACAACTGATAATCACTTTAACAAAATTGATTAATCCTGTGCAGAGGTGACTTCAACACCTGGCTCAACACTGATGGAAGTAATCTGTTTAACAATCTCAGAAGTTGTGTCAGTCAGTGAGTCGCTTGTGGATTCTTCATGGGGATTCATCTTGGATTCTTCTAAGTCTTAGAACCTTCACCACAGGAGGTTTTCCTCTTAGTGATTCTCAGAATCTTGGTAGGGATCCAAAATGGTCCTTTCACTTTGAGATTATTTTCCTTTGCACTTTTGATCAAGGCAGCACACATCTTCACCAGAGGTGTTAGCTTGTGGCTAGTTAGGGTAATTTTATTTTTAGAGACAGGCTCTTGCTCTGTCACCTAGGCTGGAGTTCAGTGGCGCAATATCAGCTCACTGCAGCCTCGACCTTCTGGGCCCAAGAGATCTTCCCACCTCAGCCCCCTGTGTAATTGGGACCACAAGTGCGCACCACCATGCCTGGATAATTTTTGTATTTTTTGTAGAGAAGGAGTCTCTCTATATTGCCCAGGCTAGTCTGGAACATGGGCTCAACCAGTCTGCCCTCCTTGGCCTCCCAAAGTGCTGGGACTACAGGCCTGAGCCACAGGGCCTGGCCGGTTAGGGTAATTCTAATTCAGTGAGTTAACTTGTGGATCCAGGAACGTCTTTCTCGTGTTGTTAAATGCTGTGTCTGTGGCACGATTTCCTCTGGAGAGTGAACAGCGGCGAGTCAGTTGCAGGAGCGGGCAGACCAGAGTTCCAGTACAGCTGCGACCACGTCTTACTCAAAGAGCTATCTGTGGCTTGTTTCACTCGACAAGGTGTGGTTGTGACAAAGACTGAATGACCCTTAAAGTCTAAAATATTTACCATCTGGCAAGTTTGCAGACTCCTAGTTTAGAATGAAGTTCCTGGGCAGTCTGCACCACATGAGGGCAGTATAGCCTCAGTACGTGATAATTGAGTGTACAAAAATAAGGAATCACATCAGGAATCACAGAAATGAACATATTTTTCCCACCTATAGGCTCCTTTCTCTAATTTACAAACATGCACAGGTCTATTCTGTCCTGAAACCCTCTATGACAAGCACCGCTCCCTCCTCTATCTAACATGACTAATAAGAACAGCCTTTGCCCATTGTCTCTGTTTCTTCAGCACCTAGACAATTCTGTGTCACCAAACTTGGGCTTCAAAGTTCACCTGACAAGGTAGCCAGTGACCCCTTCATTGCATTTTCTACATTCCCTTTCTTATATTTCTATGAGATCCCATCCTTCTTGAAATCCTCTTCACCGTGACACTCCATTTTCTTAGTTCTCTTCGTTATCTCTCTGGCCACTCTCACAGTGACGATGCTGTTTTCTCCTCCTATAACCTGGGTTCCCTATTCCACTCTGTTTAAAATGGGCATCAGTTCAAATAAATGCTGATTTTGCTCTTGCAAATTATTAGCCATACTAAGTTTGGGAGTCGGATTGCTAATTTGTAAGGGGCATGGCCAGGGTTTAGTATGCAATGGGGCCAAGTAAGAAGGAATTGTTATTAACTGAAAAGGTTTGGTCAAGTACCACGTCCCAAGGGCAGACCACACGAGTTGAAGGGTGAACACAATCTTCCTCAGCTTCAATCCCACACCTCATGATCCAGTCAATTTTGGGGGCCAGACCCAAGTCTAACCCTTAGGATCTTTATACTTTGTCCTCTATCAGGGAATACCTGTTCCATTCCTTTCTCCTGGGTAACATAGGAGCTCTGTAGGATGAAAAAAACATGGAGTTCCATTGCTAGCTATAAACACTATACTTGCGGTTACTATAATTAGCTGAGAGCTCTGGGAATTTAAAAATTAACCAGATGGGGGAAGGGAGAAAAAAAATTAACCAGATGTAGTGGTGCAGGCTGTCGTCCCAGCTACTCAGGAGGCTGAGGTGAGAATTACTCGAGCCTGGTAGGTTGAGGCTGCAGGGAGCTGATTGTGCCACTGCACTCCAGCCTGGGTGGCAGAGAAAGACCCTGTCTCAAAAAAAAAAAAAAAAAAAGTATGATTTTTCACATATTTTCTCCAACTTTGTGAGTTGGCCTTTTACTCTGTTGGTAGTGTTTTTGATGCACAAAAGGTTTTAATTTTCATAAAGTCTAAATTTTCTATGCTTTCTTTTGTTGCTTGTGCCTTCGGTGTCATATCTAAGAAATGACTGCCAAATCCAGTACTGTGAAGCTTTTGCCTGTGTTTTCTTCTAAGAGTTGTATAGTTTTAGCTCTAAAATTTGTCTTTCGCCCATGTCAATTTAGTTTTTGCATGTGAGGTAAGGTAAGAATCCAACTTCATTCTTTTGCACGTACAAATCCAGCCTCCTCAGCACTGTTTGTTGAAAGGACTGTCCTTTCCCCATGGAATGGTCTTGGCTCCCTTATCAAAAATTATTTGACTGAACGTTATAGTTTATTTCTGGGCTTTCTTTTCTATTCCACTGGTCTATATGTCTTGCTTTATGCCAATACCTACATTTTGATTATTATAGCTTTGTAGTGAGTTTTGAAATCAGAAATGTTGGTCTTCCAAATTTGCTCTTCTTTTTCAAGACTGTTTTGCCTACTCAAGGCAAATACCATATCAATTTTAGAAAGGACTTTTCTATTTCTACAAAAAACATCATTGGGATTTTGGTAAGTATTGCATTGAATCTGTAGATCACTTTGAAAGTATTAACATCTTAACAATACTAAATGTTCCAATCAATGAACATAGGATGGCTTTCCGTTTGTTTATGCTTTTGTTAATTTCTTTTGGCAATATTTTGTAGTTTTCATTGTATAAGTCACATCCTTGGCTAAGTGATTACCTAAGGAATTTATTCTCTTTGATGGTATTATAAATAGATTTCTTTTTCCTTAATTTTCTCTTCAGACTATTTGTTATTACTGCACAGAAATTCAACTGATCTTTTTGTGTTGATTTTGTATCCTGCTAATCTGCTGAATTAGTTTAATAGTTCCAACAGGTTTTTTTTTGGTAGACTCTTTAGGACTTTGTACATATAAGGCCATATCATCTTCAAACAGATAAAATTTTGCTTCTTCTTTTCAAGTTAGGATTTTTTTTTTCTATCTTTCTTTCTTTTTCTTTCCTTTTGCCTAATTTCCAGGTAGAATTTCCAGTACTACGTTGAGTAGAAGTGGCAGAAGCGGGCATCTTTGCCTCGTTCCTGATCTTACAGGAAAAGTTTTTAGTCTTTTACTACTGAGTATGATATTCACTGTGAATTTTTCATATGTGACTTTTATTATGGTGCAGTAATTTTCTTCTATTCCTAAGTTGTTGAATGTTTTTATAATGAAAATGTGTTGAATTTTTTTAAATGCCTTTTCTGCATCAGTTGAGATAATTATATGGTTTTCTTCTTCTTCATTATGTTAATGTACTATATTACATTGGTTTTCACATGTTAATTCAATCTTACATCCAGGAATAAATCCTCCTTGATCATGGTATATAATCCTTAAGGTGCTGCTTAATTTTGTTGGCTAGTATTTTGTTGAGGATTTTTATATGAATGTTCAAAAGGGATTAATCTGTAGTTTCCTTGTGGTAATTTTGCTAGCTTTGGTATCAGGGCAAAACTGGCCTCACAGAATGAACTAGGGAGTGTTTCCTCCTCTTAAAATTTTTGGAACAGCTTGAAGATTTATGTTAACTCATTAAATGTTTGGTAGAATTCACCAGAGAAGCCATCAGATCCAGGGCTTTCTTTGTCAGGAGATTTTTTATTACTAATTAGATCTCCTTACTAACTGTAAGTCAACTCATAGTTTCTATTTCTTAGTGATTCAGTCTTGGTAGGTTTTGAGTTTCTAAGAATCTGTCCATTTAATCTGGAATATCCAATTTGTTGGCATACAATTGCTCATAATACTCTCTTATAATCCTTTTTATTTCTGTGAATCAATAGTAATGTCCCACTTTCATTTCTTCTTTCATTTTTTTTTTAAGAAAGAAGTAGAATAAAAGAGAAAAAAGGAAGAAAGAGAAAGAGGGAGAGAGAATGAGAATCTTGCTCTATTGCTCAGGATTTCATTTAAATCTGTGAAATGCTTATGCAATTACTAAAAAGTGATTTATTTCCTATTATGTGATCACTTTTAGAATAGGTATGATATAATATTGAAAAAAAATATATGTTTTGTGG